>VZTT01021761.1:4165-17140 GCA_013400855.1 Buphagus erythrorhynchus
TAGTGTAATAAACAATGGGACAATTCAGAACATTAAAAATTATAATTTTATTAAGGATTGACCTGTAGATAACGTTGTTTGTATTCTAAAATTAAACTGGTCATATTTTTCAAAGCAGTATGTATATTTAAACTATGGATATTTCAGCTACACTTCTACCGTGTAACACAAACAGTCACTTTTTGGTTTTAAGGTGTAATGAAACATTATAGTTAATTCAGGCAGGTTACACCTAAACATTTGGTGTGACTTTAATAAAACATTTAATTTTGTATTAGTGATTTCTCAAAATGAAATCATTGCACCTTGAGACACTGCTATTTCAAAAGGCATTTTTCAAGAACTGCCTTGCTGGGTATGAACACATCATTAAGTAAAACACCCGAATAAGGCAACGAAGTTTGACAATTAATACAATTACAATTTCTTGTACAGTGTCTGCTGTCATATTAATTTAAACTAATAAATATTAAGAGTACACCAAGGAAGCTGCAATATTTTCATCTATTGGACTATATTAACTAAAACAATATTGCAAACTACTTTTGTAGATTTCTTCAAGAGTTTTCGTTGATTTTTCCTTATTCATAAATGCTACCTTTCCTTCTTTCCACTTCCCCTCCCTTCTTTCCATTTCCCCTCTAGTTGATTAAAATGATGGGGGTTTAGATGCAATGGTTGCAAAAGCATGTGAAAGATGCATGACAAGGAGATAATGCAGTCAAGTGTGTTCTGAAAAGCTCTCACAACAACAGGACACCTGTGTAAGCCATATATTTGTGGAGATCATCAGCTACTTCAGAGCTGTGCTGAAAGCTTCTATTAAACCACACCTTCTTGTACCATTCGTGAGATTTCAGATACCAGAAAAAAAACTATTTTCTTCAAGAACTTGATTTTATATAAGCATTTGCCAGCTGTACTTATTCTTACCTGTAGCAGAGCTGCAAACAAATATACTGCTATAAAGATGGGGGTTAAGGAAGTATGTCCACTTTTCATTAAGTGGATAGTGTACAAGAAAATCAGGTGTCCAGGAATCACCAAGAGAAGCAGAACTTGGGCTGATTTGTTATTTACTCCTACAATTTAAAAAAATGAAAAATCAAAAACTTGGTCAAGCTCTTAAATCATTATATTAGATTTTTATTCATTTCAACATAAAAATACTCCCATTTTTGGAATTCCACTGGCTACTATGGAGGAGCAGGTATTATTTTCCACTAGAAGACTCTGAGGAATTTCACTGTCTTCCAGAAAAGGTAAGCAGAGCCCTTCTGGAAAAGGGTACAAACTGCCTTCATTCTGTGCTCATGTAATACCATCTACATTTTTGGACTTCCTAAAGTCTTACAAGGAAAGAGGATCTTTTGGACTCCATATTCAAGACATCCTCAAAAATACCTTATATTTCTAAAAAATAATCTCACATTTACCACTTTCACATCTGTTTCCATTCATTTAATAAATATGGAAGTGTAATACATGCTGGTGACACATCACATTTCACCACAGTTACTACATCATTAGGAAGGTGGGAAATACAGGAAAGGAATAAGCTGTGAAGAAACAATCTAGAGAGAAAATGGCAAACTGGAAACGGAAAGTAGGGATTTGGTTTAGTAATAATGTCTGATACAATGTTTGGTCCTAACAGGAAATTGGCTGGAACTGCTGAAGGCAGACAAAAGTAAGGAGCAGGTAGAGAAGCTAAGGAAAGTTGAGGGCTGAAACCTTTCTCAGTGGGTATCCCAGTGTCCTGCCTCACCAGCCCTTGCCAGGGCTTCACCCTCTCTGTGCTCCTCCCTACACACCCACCCCTCAAGGAGTTTCTTGTGATTCTCACAGGCAGACAGCTGCAGGCAAAGGAATCTGCCAAGCCTCACCAGCCTCTGAATTGCACACAGCAAGCTGAGTTCACTTCTCACTGGTGGTACAGTCTGGCATACAGGACTAAAGAGATGTGAGACAGGATTTTTAACTAAGACATACCTGTACCATAGTATGTTCTGCATGGGTAATAGCAACCCTTGGCCTCCTCTGGCAGCTCTCCAGGAATGCTATGTAAATGGAGGTAGGTAGAAATTCTGCTAGCTTGAATAGCTACTAGATTGCCACCAATACCTGAAATGCAAGAGGGAACCAATGAAAAATATTCATTTTTTTTTCTCTAGTAGGTAGTATTGTTTGCATATTTACCAACTTCCTCTATGTTTATCACAGTACCTTACATACAAAAGTCAAAATGAGAAATATCTTTAGAATGTATATTAGTTGTAGACAGGCTGCAAATCATCAAAATAAGTCCAGAGAATGTGGGCTACAGTTTAATGTATCACGGGGTATTTGGAGATCAGTTTTGCATCATGGTAAGTGCAAAAGATTCAAAACCTTCCAAAAGGTTTAATCTTATGCTTTCTCATAGGTGAAACTCCCTTTTATTACTGCCTCTTCCTGGGAAATCCCTCTTGGATCACTGGAACTATGACATAAGTTGTGCCACTGCTGGATTACCTCCCTAGGTCAGTATTCCTGGCCAGGGTAAGTAATGAAAGCAGATATGCTCACTATCACAAACATAAATGCAGATTTCACACACAGAACCACAGGGCTGGAAAAGGCTTCAAGAGTTAATATATTCAATGTATTCATTCCCCTCTGACACAAAGCATGAGTAACTCTAGTCTTCTGCCACTCATAATTCAGGCTGAAATAATAAGATGAGTGTCTGAATAGCTGATTGTTAAAAGAATGGTAGTGATAGAGATTCTACTTTCTTTCTGAAAAGGGGCAACGTGCACAAGCTGTGCCAGCAGAACATTCATCACAGTATAAAAATGAAATTTCCTATTGTGAGAAAAATTATTCACTGGAACAACCACCCCTGGTATGTGGTGGAGTCCACTTCACTGGAGGTTTTTGACACATGACCAGATCAGGTGCTAGAAAATCTCATCCAGGCTCCCCTTCTCACACAAGACTGAGCCAGATTTCAAGGTTCCTTCCATTCCGGGCTGTTTCATGCTCTATGGATTTTGACTTCAATGAACAGAAAACTAAAACAACTTGTTATATCCACATGGCAGAATGCAGTAACATGAAACCTTCCTGTTATTATACTCGAGCTGTCTACTTGCATATCAAGCACATGCTTTCTCTTTCCTCAATTCAGATGCTTTACATAGCAATAGCAAAGAAGCACATCATTCTTGCCCCCACTTCAGGAGAAAGGCCTTGTTTATTGTAGTTGAATTAATTTGTTTATCTGATGCTGATGCTCTGGTTGCAGAACAAGTATTTGTGGTGACCCGAAGACACTGTTTGCCAAATTCTTTTGGTGACTATGGAGTGGTTGGCACAGAGATCTAATTGAGACCTGAAAGGAGATGTCCTGCCTCACTGCTACTTGAAGACAGTAAATGGCTGAAGCTAAGAAGGAAGTAGGTCTTTTAAGCAAATACAAAGCAGGAAATGCATGTTCCCAGTCTGGAGATACAAGGATAAAAGATGAACTACCAAAAGGCTGAGTGAGAGTTTGCAAAGAAAATTAAAATAGCAGTAGCTCTTTTTTCAGATGAACTACAGAAAAAGTAACAAAGTAAGGGATTTATCTAAACTACGATAGGTTTTAAAAGATTAAAACCAACCTAAATAGGACTCAAAGTCTGTCCTTCAATTGAGAACAATAAATTAGAGATTTCTGACTAAGGAGAATAAGATATAGAAAGAGAGGCAGAAGTAAAATTAAGGATCAATGCACTACATTTGGACGGGGATCAGATAATTTCTGTGACTGAATTATGAAAAGCTGTTATGTAAAACCACTTCTTAATACAGCTACAAACCTGGGGATAGTGCCATATGACTGCAAAATACGAAACAGTTTCTGCTAAAAAAGAGGACATAAAGGCATTCTGGGTAATTATAATCAGGCTAACAACTGCAATAACTGATTTATTCACAAGATAAAAAATTAGTAAAATATTCTGCCACTATCTGCTTCTCTTACAGCACTACAAAAAGAAATAAAGAACAGAAGTACATAGGGCTAGTTTGAGTTTTGTAGCAATGCAACTAAAAACCACTTTGGCACTACTACTACTCTTTACATTTTAAGTATTTCCTAGGATGTATGTAATTTCCTTTTGTGACTGGTAATTATTTGCTTCAACAAATTCACTCAGAAATATGATAGGTGATCTGAAATTTTTTCCCTAGCTAATAATAGAGGAAACTGAATGAGATAAAAGAATAAAGAAAAATAGAAATAAATTCACTTGAAATGGTGATTAGAAAATCTATCTGGATAACAGACATCGACAAGTCTATGAAAGAAGGTATAAGATTGGTTGTCAATTCTTTGATGGAGAGCTATTAATGACAAATCTTTTCACTTTTATAACCATCATTTAGAGAAAGTACTCCCCAAACCCTATTGCTCATGTAGATAGCAAGAAACTACTGACAAGTATCAGAAGTGATTCTAAAACAAACTGGCCAGCCATGGAATACTGGTAAAGGAGGTGATAGCTGCTCTGCAAAGGAAGCTGACAAGCTAACCAAAACAGCCAGTGTGGAGTGTGATTTCAAGAGGTGTAACTAATTACTGCTGAGTTGAACAATCTATTTTATCTAAATGGAAATGAAATATTTGTATTTTCAGCAAAATTGTTTTAAATTTTATTTGTCTGAGCCTCAATAACTTAATATTAGTGGTAAAATTTGAACTCACAAGATAGCCAGGTATAGTAAAGTGTAAATTCTTCTAGAATCCATACATCCTGCTCAGACTCAGTCAGCCAACAATGTAGGGTGGTGACAGCAGCAGTGACACTGTATTTTAGTTCTGTCCATTCACCTATCAATTATCCTAATTATTTTTGAACTTTTGGGCCAATTTCAACCACATCTGACACAAGGATAGACATGCTAACTACTTCCAGGCACGGTTAAACAATCTACCAAAAACAAAACAGTGACTAGATAAATAAAGGAAAAGATCCAAACCCATGTCCTAAGTGAGACAAAGACAGTAATATGAGTTATGTAGTTCATGGCATAAGCATAAGCAGGCCAGCTGGCCAGTCAGCACTCAGCTTGGAGTGAGGCATGATGCCTCTGGCTCAGCCAACAGCTCAGTGAGACAGAGGAGGAATGCCAGTGTTGTGGAAAGCAGAGGGAAAATGGAGAGAATGTTGTGAGCAGCAGGTATAGCAGCAACACGAGGTAATAGGGAACACTGCAGGTTGTGTCTAAAAACCTCAGGATACAAATGAGAACAGAATCAGGTTCCACTATTCTGCTGGTCACAGAACGACTCGTAAAAGGCTGAATGAATCACTTCAGTGTGTACAGAGATACTCAGTTTGTTTGGTAACAGCAGCTACTGTGCATGTGCAGTTACCATCCCAGCTATACCAGATTAATCAGATCCCTGCAAGAAACAGAAAACAGATAAAACTGCGTAGGTTGGCAAGATGTCAATACGCAAAACTGATAATTTCTCAGCATCTTCTAAATGTATATAATGGTCACATGCTCAGTAGCTGCTCATATTATTAAAAGCTCTGTAGACGTATATGAGGACTGTTTGCATGAACATTTGATTAATCCAGAAATTTTTCTCTTGGAAAACACTATTGCAGGCATCGTAGCAAATCCAAAATCTGTAAAGGCTTACTTCTTTAGTTTCCTTTCATTTTTGCAAGAACTATAACATAGGGGAAAACTATTCATTTCAAAAGTAAAATCCAGTAATTATTACTTCATTCCTCTCAGAACAGCAAATGTGTTTAACTTCAACATTGAGAGTGCTGCTTTGTCAATAAGCAGAAGAGATGCTGTCTGCTAAAGTGCAAAAGATGTCACACTGACTTAAAACTTTGAAAGAAAATTAAAAACCTCATCATTTTATCATGGCAGTTTAGGGCTAAGCAAGAACATTGCTTGTAAAAATTGTTATCACAGGTCTTTTGTCTAACAAGCACAGGAAGCCATGTTGAAAGTGGAGCCAAAACCACGCCATGTATTTGCAAACAGGCCTAAGGGCACAATTCTATTAATCATCATCTGGTAAAATGAAATTTTTCTAATGATAGAACTAACCATGCTATTCAGAAAACCACATTAAAGCACTTTACATCAATGAGTCTTAATACTTCAAAGCAAATCTGTATCTCATAACTCAGTGCAGGTAAAAAAACCCAAGAAGTTCAGGGAAGCTGGATCTTGCTGATGAGAATCAGTCTGAGATCATCCACAGCTCCGGGTAACGCACTGGGCTGGTTTGTTCCTCGGATCTTACACTGCACTTTTTTACAAACAGAGTAAGGTTTTTCAGGGAATACTGGGAGGAGTAGTTGATAAACCAGAGGGTTGTGCTGCCATTCAGAGGGAACTGGATAGGCTGGAGAGCTGGGTCAAGAGAAATCTCCTGAAATTCAACAAAAGGAAGTGCAAAGTCCTCTATCTGAATAGGAATAACCCCATGCACCATGTTATTACTCACCAGTAAAAAATTGTGGTTTAAGTACTTGCTTAGTACAAGGGAAGAACTGTACAATAGGCAACATAAAATTTTCAGAGCAGTATTCAAGTACGTTATGTATGAAGTACTTTCCTACAGATCCTCATCTCATTTTTTTTTTAAATTCATTTCCTTAAATACATATAATTGAAGAATTGTTCCTGTAGAAAACTGCCTCCAATGAGTGTACTGAGAGCACCAGAAAAGGGAACTTACTCAACTTTAATGACCACTGCTATGATTGTTCATGAAAATGTAAATAGTTGCATGATGAGGCACACAAAAAAATTGTGTAAGAACAGGCAAAGCAAACCTGAGATTAAAGGTTTCTAGAAACCCAGATCTATAGGGAGGGATTAATCAGTCACAGAATACTGTGTTGTTCCCAAGCACCTATAATGCAGCTTGTGCAATGGGCCTAAAATCAATTAATATCTACAAAAGGGGAGAATTAGGCCAACATAATTCCCAAACTGGATCCTTCTTGTAAATCTATCAAGAGAGGGAAAGGATAGAAGATTCTCACTTTTGCACACCCCTGAGCACAATCCATAGTTCAAACCAGTCAGTTTTGCCAAACAGACTTTTTTGAAGTTCAACATTTGCATCATAAAAATGAAATTAAAAGGAAGGAAAAAAATCTCAGTTTGGTGACTGAAAACTCTAAATTTTGGAATAATCATCTTATCTTTCAGAAAATGCAACATGGATTTTTGCCCTGACCCCTCTACCATTAATTTTTAAAAATCCTGTTTTATGCAAGTGAAATACTTAGATTAGAAACCTAACTAGCGACCTATATATTTTGGGGTTTTTTTCATTCATCTTCCATTTTATTTTGTAGTATTTCTTTTAATACTTACAAATGTTTGGGGGAAAACAGATGGAAAATATTAGCTTTCCCTAGATGGATGTTTTTTAAGAGAAACCTTTATTATATATGCAACTATTACATTTCATGTTTGATTTGACTCATAAATAATTTCTTTCCTATGACTAATATAAAATTGTTCCTTGACTGTCAAAAAATGAAAATGCTCTAGATATAATTGTGTTGTTGTCGTGGTTTCACCTGGAGNTGAAAATGACACAAGGATTACTGAAATATTCTAAAAAATTTACAAGTAAGGCTTAAAAGAAAGATCACAAACTATAAAAGTATATATGCAGATTTACATGTACAAGTTAGCAACTAAAAGGTAGTAAATCTATCACTCAATAATGCATCAGAATAACAAAAATCAAAACCCCCCTCCTTATTCATGCCAAAAGAAAGAATGAATTATAAAGTTCTCATACAGGAGAGGTGCCTTCTGAGACTAACACATTCTTTCCCATTCAGGATGCAGAAAAATTAATTTGCTACCCAGCCAAATTGCTCTACTACCATCCAGGTACATGAATGTTTTCCCTTGTGATTTACCAGAGGCAAATTTCAGATGCTCAACTCTTCGAGACAAGGGTTATATTCTAATCAAAGCACCATTCAGTTGTAAGAAAAATCAAAGTACATCTATGCTAAAATAAATTAAAACATATAACTATTAAAAGATGTATTCCATTTTTTTGAGTAGGAATGATTTCTTGGTATTTTTTTCCATATTCTCCAAAACAATTTACAGTAAAAGCTCCCTGAAAAACCTGAAAGTCTGTCATTCAATTTACCCTACTAACAGATAAAAAAAAAGGAATGTTTTGGGGAATGTGTTGCATAAGCCTAATTTTCATCTCCCAGACAAACGGCATTCATTAAGTTCTGTATTAAATTTTCTCATATGTGTTTATCATATTCCTTGATACCTATGTATTCCCTCCAGATAGCAAATACTTTTAAAGTGTGGACAGCCAAAGAGTAAGAAACATTAAAATAGGTTTGTGTTACCTTTAAAGAGTACTGCTTCAAATCACCTGCAAAGGAAAGTCTTTTGATATGAAGTTTTTCCAAATTTCAGGTGTTTTTAGAATTAATTTGCAGAACTTTCATTCTTCAAGGTGCATAAAAATGGATAAAGTCTACTGACATGTTGGTTATTACCCAGTAACTTCTGAAATGTAAATACTTAGAAGATATCTCACAATGTTTTCTATAAGCACATAACAAAAATGGAAAGGAAAGTGGCTCTATCTGGTAACTGCACCTTAGCTCATTTCTGTTGCATATTCAGAAGCATGTAATTGTTTAAGATACTATCTTTTTTTCTGCACAAAAGGAACTTGGTTACTTGCAAATTGCAAATCCTGAGCCAAATTCAACATGCTGTGATGCTGTAAGAGGATTTGCAAATTTTAACCATCTCATTCATGAGAAAACACAACTCAAAACCAACTCGAGTATCTAGACTGAAGCACAGCCACACTTGGCCTTAGTTATTTTATTCAGAACTTCAGTACATCAAAGAGACATCTAAATCTCAAGTAGTCTGCAAGTTGCCTGAAACAACAAAATTATTTATTTATTTTCAAAAAGCAGAGATCCAATTTAACCCAGCCCACCATAGAATTAAAAATAACTATTCATCTCAAGAAATGTGTTTAACAGTGGGAAAATGGAAAAAACAGTTGTGAAATATGTCTGGCCACCAGCTGTAAAGCTGACTATAAATGCCTTTCTGCTTAAAAACTATTTTAATATTTTGGGCAAATATTTGTAGTTATTGTTAATAAAGGTGGGAACCTTTGAGGTTGCTCAAATTCCAAACCAGTATTTCTTAAACTAAAATATTTATGGCTCCACAGTGTAAGACATGATTAAAGTCACTTGTTTCACATCCAAGAATAAGCAGATAATCTAGACAGGACTTGGATGAAACCTCCTTAATGGTGCACAGGAAGCCTAACACCTGACCACTTTGCAGTCAATACTGTTCAGGTGTTCAAGATACAGCAAATGGCCCTGGAAAAACACTGACAGCTTGAAATTCTGGACAAATTTACACTCTCCTTAAATTCTGGCTGGACACATTCTCAGTGGAGAAGAACATTTCTTTCAGCTTTCCCCATTCTTTTCTTCCAGGTTTTCTGTGCCACAGAACCAACAAATTTTCAGGTAAAAAAAAATAAAATGGGAAAACCTTCATTTTCTTTTGCTACTTGGGCTTACAATGAGAATTCCAAGGCCAAGAAAGGTAGAGAAAACTTTCTGCAACAGTAACATTCTAAAAGCCATCTGTTAAGTGACCTAACACACCTTTCATTTCAGTAAATGAGTGTCAACAGATGTGCTTTTTTAACTGAAGAACTTCCTTACCCCCAGTTTACTACACTGTACTGACCAGCAATATCAAAAGGTGTCAGTAGAATTATGAAACCCAGGAGAGGCTAATCTAACAGCAACCCAAAAAATTACCCACCTACAGTTTCCTTTTCCAGGAGGTGTACCATAAAACCCTGCATCCTCTCCATAGAACACATTTTCTCTATATTTTCCAATAGAAATGCCTCTACCTTTAGAATTCTGAGTCAAGCATGCCTCTTGCTATCCCAGCCTCCTGGAAAGACTCTTTCCCTCCCTGCCTGCTCCAGTAGCCTCAGCTTTCCCTCTCTTACACCTGCCTAACTCTTCAAAGACCTTTTGACCTCTCAGCAAAACCTCCAGGGCTCTATAGCTTTTGGCTAGTTCTTTTCCCATAAAGACAGTTCAAAAGAATGTATGGACATTGCCTTAATACTGGTTTGGGTACGCCTGCCTAAAANAAAAGGACTACTATAAGAAAAGTTACAGGTGTAAAGCAGAAAAAAGCTGAAGATCAGCATGTCTGCCTTGCTTTTAGGCATCTGGAAATCAAAATGGAAACACACAAGAGTTAGATGCAAGTATTTCCAATTCTGAATTGATAGAAAGGCAAGGAACAGCTAAGGAAACAAAATGGCTATAGTGTAAAAATTAATTTACAGTTAGCAAGGAACTCAAGTTGCAACATAGAAATGTTTCACATTAAAAGTAAGAAGAAAGGAAATAGAGGGCCTTAATGAGAAAGAAGAGCAAGCAACTTGAAATTGAAATTAGAGAAATTGAAAATTGAGATTGAAATACTCTGTTCTTTTTGTCTACTCCCTTCATAAAAATGGTGATACCTGATCACACGTTGATAAGTAGTAGGGCCTGAGGGTGAGGTTAAATCTACTAGAGAGCTAAATGAACAATCCATGAAGTATTAGTGATCATTTTTGCAAACTGATTATCTTGGGGGTTAGAGAATACCTGAGGGCTGTAGTGAAGAAAACAGAAAATAAATCTTTAAAGCGGGTCAAAAAGAATGATTCAGAGAATCTGTATATCAATTAAATTTATATTCCTATGTAAGAATTAGAGCAAATTATTAAAAGGACAATTTATAAGCATCCAGAGCACATGAAAGCTGTAAAACAAAGGCTAACATGAATTTGCCAAGCACATGCTTCTGTCAAAGCCTCTAACTGAACAGCTTGTGTAATGTTTGCAGCAATAGATCTACTAACTCTCAACCACAGAAAAGCTTATATAATGTTTGGGTGCTCTCCAGTGTTAAATTTACATTAACAATGTCTGGAAAATTAATTATATCAAGGCAATGTGGCTCAAAACTAAAACCCAGTGACCATATTAACATCTTATTATCAAGGTGGAAAGGAAGTGGCCATAATTCATTTAATGTATAGCTTAGAAAACAGAATAGAACATATTCATTTGAAATCTGCAAGGGCCAACTTAAGTTAAAACAGAATCACCTTGGTAACTAGAGAAATGGTTTTAATAACAATACATAAAAGTGCAAATTAATGTAAGAAATCAAATGAAAAAATACAAAAAGGAGAAAGAACAGCTAGGCAGTAATACGGTGGGAACAGATCTGGTGATTATAGTTGTTGCAAACTAAATAGGTATCAACCCTCTGGTACTGTACTAGGACAGAAAAGCATTTTCAAACTGCACCAGTGTAATAAGATAAAAACTATTCTTCTAGAATCTGCCTTGCTCTTGTCATTAGAAGATAGAACACTTAACTTAAGGATCAAATTTTCACAAATTCATTCTTGCACATCTGAAAAGTGCATACCAATCATTGGAAACACACATTTTTCTTGAGAAATCTATTTACTTGCCTGTAGTATGCTTCTTAGTTCTTTTATCTATATACATTACAGGTTGAGAGTAAATTATTGTTTGAAAATTTGTCCTTGGATGCTCAGAAAACAAACAACCTTTGCAATAAAATTTTATCTACATTTTCCCAGCCATAACTGCTTCAAACTAATATTGATAATTTCATATTTGAATATACTCCTTCAATATTTACACTTTCAGTTTCTTAATGCATACTTGAGACTTCTACTTCTCACATTCTCTATCATGTTTTAGTGGCTGTAGTGAAAACAGGAAGCACTTCCCAGGTGTTCAAATAAACAGGTGCTGACATCAAAATCAAAACTTGAAATTAATATTCCAGATATTAATTAGCACAAGAGAAATTTACTGTAATAGACAATTCTCAGAACAAGATATATCAATTGAGCATATCATAGTAGCAATTAATCCTGTCAGAGTCTTACCATTAATTACCGGGGTATAAACAACAATTCCAACCAAGTTAGGATCAGATACAGTTGTGTCCAGAATAAGGCCACCAATACTGAAAACAAAGTACAATATTTAGAATAAGGCAAGCAAAACCATCAAACAGTATTTAAAAAATTTTATAGCAATCTGACTTAGATCAACTTCAAGCCAGGACTTTAATCCCGGTGCTATTACCCCATTCTGAGCCACAGACTAACATCAGTATAGCTATTCACTTTTTAAAATTGGCTGCTTGTATAACAAAGACCACAGAGTATTAGCCAATTCCTCTACTTTTAAGATTCATAACTTTCATTGGATTAAATAATCTCTTAGATGAGTGCTAAAATTCTAAAGCCTAAATTCTAGAGGCTGTCTCTTAAATACAATCAAGTAAGATACACAGAGATACAGGATGACTATCAAGATGCTTCCATGCAGCAAGACAAAGAGACCTACCTGCTTATAATCATGGCAGTTATAACAGGCTCCCATCCTGAGTGGAGGACAGTTCTGGTAGCTGGGTGTTTGGCAGCTATGACAATCCCCATCGGAGTCAGAGCCAAAAAAAAGGCACCAACCAAAGGAGATACATAGTAATATGTCTCTAAAATAATAATAAAGAAAAAAAAACAACAAAAAATTATTTTACTCTCCAGATATTCTTACATGTATTTTTAAATTTAGAATTCTAAAATAAATTATGATCTATGCCATACAACTGAGGAATTTTAATAGTCTTTGTTACCATTACACCTCAAGTTTCACTGAAGTTTTAACTACTGCACTACACAACATGGTTAATATCTGCCATCTGTGATCATTGTCTCTCATCTTCTCAAGGACAGAACCATCAGTACAAAGAAGGAATTTTGAAGAGGAATTTGTATGATGCTTTATGATAAAAAACACA
>VZTT01021761.1:24456-36881 GCA_013400855.1 Buphagus erythrorhynchus
ATCAGTGGCTGGAAGATCCCTTTAGACTGAACTTGTTTCTGTGGTGCTTAAATTCTGAAAATAAAAAATGCTAGACTCTAATACTCTTTAGCATTCTAACTTTTCATTTCTACAATACAGCTAGAGATTTTTGATGCTATAAATGATGTAAGTCCAGTATTAAAGTAGTAGCCAAAAGATAGCAAATAAATTATTCTAAGAAATTTTAAAGCACATACATACCCTTTTACAACGTATTTCCTACTTTTGCTTTTTTTTGAGTTAGAGGACAAGATCTGATGAACAATACAAATCACTACAGTATTACAGTGTTTAAAATAACTTCCTTTTTGAGATAACAGAACATTTTTTTACATGTTGAGCATAAATTTTAGTGGCTTTTGCCATACAATACTAATTTATAAGATAACATACTTCTCAAAAAACAGAAAGACTTCATGCATATATTTTTCTTGGTAATTCCTTTTCAGTAGATTTCAATTCAATTTCTTTTCCATTTTGTTTCATTTTGTGATAGTAGTGACTTGAAAGGAACAAATTATTAAAAGAAATCCTAATTTAAAAACAGAAATATAATAAGGCATTTTATCTCAATCACACTATAAATATTTTATAATGTTCAAACTCCAGTGAAAGCTCTGCAAATCCATCCAAAAAGTTTAGTACAGCAGTTGTTTCAGGAACTGCTGATAAGAATCTCCATTGCATCCTTCTTAAACATACATATGCCAAATGAACAAAAAGGAAGGCTGTGGAGAGTTTCATTTCTTCTGCCCTTTGAAAAAGTTTTGGAAAAGTATTAAAAAAATCCCTGTTACAAAAAGTAATCTTGCAAAATGCTTAATCTGGCCTAAAGGTGAGCTGCAAATGCCACAGCTCTTCTTTCTCCTACTTTCACCTACACATTCCCATTTGCTTTCTTGATCCAGCTCCATGACTGAGTTCACAGCACCAAAAATTTGCTGATTTGATGGAAAACATTTTTTAGTCAGAGAGCAAAAAGGGGTTTTCTGTCATAAAATGATCTAATTGATCACATCCAACCATGGAACCTTGCACAAATCAGAGTTTGGAAGTGAGAAAGGGCAGGACCACTCCTTGCAGCTGCACATTTCCATAACCTGAGATCAAGTTTATTGTGATACTGTGAAATAGATGGATCTAAACAAAAAGTTTGTAAAGTCATACTAGTGCTTGACAATGATAACACACAGTCTGAACAAGAGTCTGCACAAATTCACAGGAATTACTGAATAAGTGGTGTTTTGGTGTGGGTGGTGGGTCATTTCTTTGGGGTTTTTTTGCTTGTTTTCTCTTAGTAATAGAATTTTTACCTTCGTGGGGTGTCAGGAAACAAGCTGAATGCATCTCATAGAAATACATTCACAGGTCAGACATTCCTCTAAAACAGCTCTTTAAANACTGAAGGACACAAAACACAATATAAATAATGTGCTTGAATGGGCAGTTGACCTAAGTGCATCTCACAGTTATGCCAGCACAGCAGTGGGCAGAGGGAGAAGGGCTTACAGAGGTAGAACTCCAGAAGCACCTTTTTGGTCTTTGCTCTATGCATTCTACACATAAAGTAACTTCTGGTGGGATNTAAGATTGCCAGGGTATGGAGAGTTTACATTAACAACAAAGTGAAGTACAAGCTACGCCCTGAGGTAGATGAAAAACACAGTTGTGAGACAGATTTCATGAAATAACTGATTCTAAAGTGGATGGGAAATTGTGAGTGATTAGTAAGATGCAGCTGAAGGAGAAATTTGAAGACATTATTGTTTGGCTGACCATGTAATTAACAATGAAGTAAAGATAATTAGTTTACAGCCCCAAGAGCATACACATGTCTGCAAATTCAGATGCAATTATAAGCTAAGTGAGCAAGCAGGGCATGAATTAACTCCAATGCTGAACTCATGTCAGAAATTTCCTCCTCAAAAGCTAAAACTGGTCACAGGGGCACAGTCTTGCTTTTACTTAAAGACATGTGTCTGCTGGGGAGCCAGACAGTGCAAATGTAGGCCAGAGAGGGAAAGATTCATCAGACAAGTGGGTTCCAAATAACTGTTTAGATATACTCTGAATTAATGTTCTCCTTCTGTTCTCAACTAGGATAAGGATGAAAGGACCAAAGGTTGGGTTGCTAAAGAGAGTAGGGGTCAATGAAATCAAAGGGAAGTATGCAAAAGTCAGAATGACCTCTTTCTGAGAGAATTGGCATGTAAATTGCAGGTCTAGCAGTAAGCCATCACCTCTAACAGGTTTCCACAGCTTTGGTTTGGAGTTTTATTTATTTGTTTGCTTTTCAGGTTTTTTTTTTTTTACATCTAAAACTTAAATACAATCTTGTTAGCATACCCTTGATAATGAATGATCTATACTGTTCTTATCTTGTAGAGGATTGTTCTCTTAGTTTATCCACTGGACATGCAGCCTGTGTTGTGGGAAATTCAGTATCCTTCATCTGTGTGCCTGACAGGGGGATCAACTCCTGTCTTGGTAACAGCTGATGGATAATAAGAACCTAGGTCAGGAGTCACAGTGCAGAGAAGGGGTCTGTGTAACCCTTTCCCAAATGTCCCCTGAGAGCTGTGATGTTCACAAATATAATGGCACTGGTGAGGATGGGGAATTCAGCCACTGACAAACCCAGACAAGTTCTGGATTTGTGATCTAGGAAAGGTCATAAGCTCAATTGAGACAAAGAATTAAAGATCCCATTAACTGAAGCAGAAGTGGTGAAGTATATTTTGACTGCCTTTATTTTAAGCCTTCAGTAAGGCACTGGTAGATCTTGGACTTGGTGTATTTTTCACTATGCAATATAAGTATTTTTAATCCTCATGCCACAAACTGTACCAGTCAGAGAAAAATTAAGCAACAGGTCAACAAAAACCAAAAGGTAAAGTAATAGACAAAAGCATTCATGCCTGACAGTAAAGGCAGTAAAGTTTAAACACAAAATACTGTTAAGAAACAGTAATAATTCTCAGAAAAATAAGAACAATAAAATCAGACAGAAAACAAGATTAAATGACTAAGGATGACGTTGATAAAGATACAACAGAACATGTCAATTCTTATGGATGAAAGTAATCAATTTCTTTAATGGGCATGACACCAGTAAACCTTCACAGGACTGCCAAGGCTATGTCCACCACAGTGTGCATTCAGGCAACAACTCAACAGAATGTGGCAATGACACTTATTAATGACATAACACTGGGAGACCTTGTCAATACAAAGCATTGTAATACAATACAAAAACTGAATGTCTTTGAGGGTTACAGTAGCAAAAACTGCTGATAAAATTCAGCAGCAGAAATGCAAGGTCATGCACTTATGGACTAATAATATTTCTGCCAGAAGATGAGAGTGACAGCTGGAAATGAACAAAAGCATAAACAATAGGGCACAGCCACTGATCATAAAGTGACTGAGAGGTCTAAACCTGACCCTTCTAGGCAAGAAAGTGCATAAAACCCTAGAAAGTTTCAAGAGCAATATTCTACACAGGCATAGTAAAATCTCATCTGGAGTTATGTACACCTTTGACCAGACGTGTATTAGAAAAATTCGTTCAAGTAGGAAGAGGCAGAGAGTGGGGGCCTTGCTGGAGAACAGAAGCACTGCATTAGGCAGTCTTAGAGAGATACCCAGTGCAGCCATCAGAAATAGCCTAGACACACTATTAGACTGATCTAATCACTAGTTATTCACACACACAAAAGATACACAGGAAGGCAATCTGGCTTACTTAGACTAAAAAATGAAGAGATAGAACATCCCCTGAAATGTAAAAAGCAGCTATAACAAATACACGAGAAAGAACACACAGAAAAAAAACTTATGTTATGCTACAATTGCAGTGTTGGCACACACAAAAATTAAGCAGACACTAAAAAAACCCAAAACAACCTCAGCACAACAAAAATAGATAAATTTGTTTAGCCAGAAAGCTAAAATAAAAATTCTTGCAGTTTGATCAACAGAGGTCTGGAATAGCAATGTTACCAATGCTTTATTTTGGTGCCATACTAATGGTCTTTAAAATAATGTGTTTAAATCATAAACATTTTATTAGCCTATCTGAAATCCCTCAAGGTCAAAGAGATCTCTCAACCTTACACAATACACCTGTAAATCTCAAAAATCTGCTTTATCTGTTCTGAGTGATGAGTTGGAAGAGACTTTAGAAGTGAAGTCCTGATGTGTGGAGACAAGGGTCACCTTTTTAATTTTGCCAAATTAATAACAGATTTAAACTGTCCCATAACAGTCAGATGAATTCATAAACATAAAACACTCGTGTCTCAAAGATTTTTTCCTTTTTGAAATGTTTTAAACACGTATCTGAAGAGTGAAGAGGAAGAGAAAGTTACTTACAGCAGTTGACAGCCGGGATGCCAAGGTCATTTCCAAATTTCCTTTGAGACCAAGCAGTGCAGGAACCAAGATAAAGACTTCAGTAACATTCTTGAACACATCCCAGTGCTACACAAAGGATACAGTGGGAAACATTTAATTGAAAAATTCTCTTTAGACCATCCACAAAGTATTAAAAATATTCTGTAAATCATAATTTAACCCTCTGAAAATTTTAATCTTTTTGTATTAGACTTAAAAGTTTGAAGTCAGAACTGTTACTTATTTAGATAAAACAGATTTATGACTGCACATTACTGTTTCAAAGATGAGAAGACTATAAGCAAGAGATACAAAACTTGGCCTTAAAACAAATGTAGTAAAAAAAAGATGTCATTAATTTGAAGTATTTGTTTTTCATTATTTAAAATAGTCCCAGATACTACGACTGCTCTTGAATTCTGCTCTTAATTTTCAATAATATTTTCATCTTTTCCTTTCCAGCTGTTTAGAAACCTCACATAAAACCAGTAAGGAATTAATCGTCATATGAACAAAGACTGTAAGTGAAAAAAACTTGTCTCTATTCTTTTACCTCAAAGTGTGAAATTTACAAGAGCATAGCTTTCTAAAACCCAGATTTTTATAAGACATCTCTTCTCATTTTTTGTGCACCATGTTCTCAGCACTGAAGTGCTGTGTTACTTTGTATATCTTGTCAACCCATGTATTTAATTTGTCATTATTTACCAACTTTAACTAAACTAACAAAACTGTAAATTGTCCTTTTATTTAGGGATTTGCAATAATTTATTATTTTAGTGAAAATAAAAGTATTCAATTAAAGCATCTGTACAAAGAATAAATTGGTAAGATGTATATGAACAAAGCACCAGACTGGTGTCAAATAGCCCAAGGAAGCAGTAAAGTTTGTATGTCAAAATTTGTTTTCTTTTTTTCTTGAGGTAACACAGTCTCTTTCCATTGCAACTGATTGAAGTCCAAGCTGCCTTTACTCTCTCAAAGATTTTGAGTGACAAAGATTGTCACCTCTTCCTCCTATTTTAATTAACTTTGTAAACTCTGTAAGCATAGATAAAAGAAATCCTTAAAGCTGACGAAGCAAAACCAAATAAAAGAGGGGAAAATCCACACAGATTAATTTTTGTATTGCATTTCTGTTTAAATATTGTGGTTATGTCAAACTTTTTTAATAAGTTCCTAGTAGCAGAACCACACCCAGACCTAATTACATCTCAATATTGCAGACATATACAATGTCAGAACGTTAGATGTTAGAACGACAGACCTCACAGACTACCTGTTAAAACAGTCTTCCAAAGCAAATACCAACCTGTACAATATCCAAAACCATGCCAGCAGAAACAGTTCCAAACCCTGCTAGCAAAAAAGGTACAAGTATCTGCAGTGCCATAATACTGCTCGATTCTTTGGGTTGTTTTCTACTTCCTTCCACGATGATTTCTTCATTACTGTCACTAGAGAGAGCATCATCCTGCAACATAGCATCTGTTTCTGAAGTGTCCATTCCATCACAGTAATTATAACTGGTAAAATCATCATATTTTGGGCTACAGCTGGATGGGCTGTGTCCATTGCTACCATGAAAGCTTGGTTCTGAGAAGTACTCTGTGTGTTGTTCTGACCTGACATTAAAATTGTGTCCTGCTGGTTGCAATCCATCTTGCCAGACACCATTCACCTTTTTGTGTCTTTCCTCTTGGTTTATTTGGTAAACAACAGGAACCATACTTAAAAGCAGTCTCAAAAATTTATCAGACTGAATTGTATTAAGATTTATGGTCCAGTTTACAAAGCCTTCTCTGTCATGGACTTTGCTATTTGTTTTGGAGATAGTAGATCTGCCTTTACAGTTAGTCATAGTGCTACAGAAGTACAGGTTGAAAAGCAATTTGTTCTTCAGATGTCAGCCAAGAAATCTTGCAGGTGAGTCACCAAGTGCCACACTTACACGTGGACCAAAATGTTCCTTTTTTGCAAGCAGAGGTGTTTTTTCATTGCTCTCAGATCTTCGACAATTCCATAAGCAAGACTGGATCTGCAAAAAAGTAGAAAATACATATTTACTTGCAAAATATTTTGACTCTACAGAATACACAAGATATTGGTTTAATTTTTCAGATCACAATCTTTTCTCTTTTCTGTTTACCGTGATTTAAGGTGAAGTTGTTTCTATTTTGATATTTCCATCATGGTAGGAAATTAAACAATGATATACTGACAATCTCAAGGCATTTCACATTCCCTCCATCAGAAGGTACTTTATCTTCCTTTTCTTTAATCTTTATGCTGTGGTAATAATTGTAGTAATTTACTGAAAGAACAGTTCTAATTTGACTCAAAGCTTTGCTGACTTTGGTATTTATTACTAAACTCCATAAATACAAGTAAATGATTGGCATAAACAGAGAAACAAAGGTCAGGGAGACTGCACCAGCATCATGTAGGATAACCCAATTCCACATGACTTTGTATCTATGCAAAGCTGTGAAAACATTTTACAGACTGCAGGAAATGAAAATATTTTAGAGCTGGAGGACTTTTAATCAGCATTTCCTAAGAAAGTCAGCCTCCTATGATCATATTTTTTATGTTACGATTCCTCTACTTCCCTTCCCTCTGTTTCAAAGCTTTAAAGTCATCCAGAGCAGTTTCAGATAGACTTTACAGGGAGTGGAGATGTCAAAGCTTTTGGCAACTAATAGCCTTGTAAGAGATCCAAGTTTGTGCCTTTGCTGTTAGGCATCTTCAAACATTAGCAGGGATAACTCACTCCAATATGGCCAGAGCAAGTCAACTTCAAAATTCCTGCTGCTCACAGAACTACCATTTGGGGTTTTTGAGTGAAAAGGTGACTCAGAAGCAACATGACGATTTTTCCTCTACTACTTGCTTTTATCTGAGGGAGCTCTGACCAAGAAACAAATATTTTAAAAATGACAACGAAATTTATGGCTTGATCTAGAAAGAAACCAAGTTTTGCAAGAAACAGCAATCTTTTTGCCACAAGACCAACAGAGGAATTTAAGTAACCAAGATTCTTGCAATATCTTTTGCCACTCTGTAGCAGATTGTGCTAAGTTGAACCTTTTCATTTCAGTGCATAAAAAACTCCTAGACCTCAATTCTGGTTTCCACACACTTTAATTAGGAATAACAAAACAACTTTTGCTGCTATGCCAGAGCAGCTCTAACCTCAGGTCAAAATGGTGCTCTGTTAAGTGCTACAGAGAGACAGAATGAGAAGAAGAAATTGAAGGACTTCATTTCACTCCCAGGAAAATGCACTGAGAAAATTTTCTGACAGTTTTAACAAGGCAGAGTCTGGCTCTCACCAAGGTTTCTCCCATATGTCCTCCAGTTGCATCACCAGAGTGCTAGACCAGTGACTCATGGGAATTATTCATTGCTCTGGAACTCTGGCCAAATAATATTTGGGTTAATTATCCATGTCTTTTTTAACGCATGGATTGTTCTCCTTTTAAATTCTTATATTTTGGTCTTTTTAAGAAACAAATCCCTTGATAAGATTGTGGTTTCATTTAATATAAGAAAGTATTAACAAATATGGTACTTAAAAGGGGGAAAAAAGGGGAACAGAAAAATCATTTGGTCAAGTTCCAAATGGAGGGAGAGGCTAGCATGGATGGCTAACAATTGAAATAGTACAAAGCAGTTTGGATGCCAGCCATTTATGTTTTTTCCTACCACAAAGACTTAGGATGACAAAATGTGAACTTAGATTCTGGAAAATAAGAATTTAAGAAGATAAAATGAAAAATATAGAATCATAAAATTATTTAGGTTGGAAAAGTATTGTATAGTATAATATACAGTAAAGAGTAATTGTTCCTCCAGAGCATACAGAGAGAAGATAACTACGAACCCTTCTAAATGTAATTATTCATTTCTAAAAATCTATTCCAACAAAAATAAAGTGTCATCTGATGCAAGATTTTCATCCTAAGTTACAGGATGCTAATAATTGCAGTATTTTCAGGGGGTTTTTTGGTACCTACAAGATGCAGCAAAACCTGTTGTTCATGTTGCTCAAAGGAATAACAAGAACTTCCCGAGAAGCTTTATCATTGACAAGAAAAATGCTTATGTTGTGTTGTCTAGAAAAGGTATGGGAGCTAAAGAAGCAAGCTCTGCTCGAGTAATTCACATGAAGAAAAGGCAGTTAAAATCTCAAAAATCTCTTTCTCAGTCTCTGTAAGAAGAGGAGATAAGTGGTTCTGGTTTCCTGACATATAATCTGGAGGTTACAGAAAAAGATGAAGTACTGAAAAAAAAAAAGAGAGAGACAGACAAAGATCCTTTGAGAAGTCAGGAAGCAGCCTCAGATTTATCATAGCTGGCATATTATATATGAAATGAAAGAACACCTTGTCCTTGTCCCAACAGGCAAAATAATGAGCTATGCTCAAACTATGAAAATAATAATTCCCTCTTCCTTATTGTTTCCTAAGCACCTACTTTTGATAGTTTCTTCTTTTCCTTCACATATTTTGTAGCATATAACAATTACTGTGTACTACCCACCTCTCTCTCAGTCCTGCAAGCATACACAAACATAAACAAACAGTTCTGCAAACATAAACAAATAAGAAATACAGCCATACCCTGCCATTCACTGAAGATATGTTCTTGAAAAATGAGACACTTGGCAACCCAAAAGAGAGTAAGCTAATTTTACTCATAAGAATTAATACAACTAATGCATGCAGTAATTTAAAAAAATGCATATGGAGATAGTATATGTAATGGACAGGCAGAAATAAATGCTGTAGAAAATAGGACCACAAGCTGGGAGAGATGCTGACTTTTGGAAATGCAAAGCTGCTTTAGAAAAATCTCAGGTACTTCAGCTATGAACACCAGGTCATTATCACATTTTTCCATCCTTCACCTTTGATTGGCTGGATTCACCTGAGAAAGATGAAATGACCAAAAAAATTAAACAGTTCAGAAAGAAGCTCAAAGAGCTCTCTTCACTATTGCCTGAAGAAGTGTCCGCATTGTTTCAGACACACCTATAATGCTGTTCTCAAGAGCATGGGAAAGAAAATGCTTCTTCCTTATTTCCCCTTGGTTTAAAGAACATCTAGCAGGATTAAGGGACCAGATTCTACAGCTAAATTTGATCAGATAGATATTAGACTGCCAACAATTCATTTAAAGCGTGAACACAATAAATCATCATGACCTTTTAAGAACCTTCAAAAAAAGGGGAAGGAGGAAGAATCAAGCATGAAATTTCTGTAGAGTAAACATGACAGGCTAAAACAAATACTTACCAAAGTTTAGGTCTAGGGAAATTTATTACTTCTTTCAGAGCTTGGCTAACAAAACCAAAAGATAACATCTATCTAAATAATTCTGAGGGCTTTCATGGGACCCAAAGCTAATCACACTACAGTCAAAACCTGTTTTTCCTAAAAGTTGCCAACATTTTTTTACAAGTGGTCTTTTAAAGCTTTAATAATCTCTACACCGCACTTCTAGGCAGCCCACAATAAAATACAATTGTATAAACATGCCTGTCTGAGAAATGACTCTCAGGATAGGAACAAGCCTTGGAAAGGGATTCAGGAATGTAATATGAAACACTAACGAAACACTAAACTTTAATATTTTGCCATAATAACCAAAGATGTAGCTGGATTATTCCTTGGCTTGAAAGATTCTTTTTGTGTCTTCAGAGATGAAGCCAGACTCTTCTCACTGAAAGGATGAGAGATAGCAGGCACAAATTGAAACACTGGAAATGGCATTTGAACATAAGAAAAAGCTGGGGTTTTTTTACCATGACAGTGGCTGAACATTGGTTCAGACAGGTTCCGGAGACTTCATCCTTGGTGATATTTGAAACCAAACTGGACATGGCCCCAAGCACCTGCTCTTCTTGACCCTACACTGAGCAGAGATGGTTGAACAGAAGATTTCCTGAGATTCCTTCTGACCTCAGCAATTCTGAGATTCTGTGAAGTTGGCAATGTGAGGTTTTGGAGGCATTCTTTCAGTTCAGAATACAGGTGATACAGGGATCTGCATGGCCTCTTCTCCACTATTGTGTTGTATATACGTGCAAGTGTCAGTATCACACTGACACCCTTATCACAGGCATGGCCAATCATTCATATTAGTGTAGTGAGCATATCAGTAGAAAGGGAAAGCTACATCATATCACCTCAGCATTATGGACAGTAAACAGGCTGTATTATCATTAACCTTCCATAGAACCCGGAAACCAATGTGGTACATTGGGCTAAGATTACTTACACCAGATATTGAGTGTAGAGTGTAAAAGGCTGTAAAACATGCTGAAAATTAACAAATGTTGCATGCAAGGCAGATATAAGACCATTACATACCATTTTTAAGTATTATGCAGTTAAACTGGTTAACACTGTGTTTATTGTGTGGAAGTTTCTGGTTAAATTAACAGCAAAAGAAACAAATAACAAGAGGAAAAAAAACAGATAAAAGAATCTCCAGATGCCTTCTTGTCAGTTAGACACTGAAAGACCTGCCAGCCCTAGGCTCAGTTTTTACACAAGTTTGAGACTGCTGCATTCCACTTCCTGAACATGGCAGCTTTCGATTTTGACCTCAAGGAAGAGAAAAGCAGCTGTGAGAAAGAATTGGTTTGACTCTGCACTTTTAAAGCATCTAGAAGAGACCAAAACAGAGTCAAAACACAGCAGCAAGGCTGTGAAATGTGGTTGGTTGTAAAATGACACAAACGGAATACCAGCATGAAAAATACCAGGCAAATCACATCCTTCATCCCATCAAAAGCAGGTGGGTAAGTATGAAATGTAAGAGATAATGCAGTCCTCTAAATTAAGTAACCAGTAAGTATTTACTAGGATGAGTCCTAACTACTCTTTGGGATCCTGATTACAGGTCTCTACTGTCATCACCAAGGAGAGATGAACTACTTATTATCTCAGGCATTAGGATACAGACTTCCCATTGTTTTTGTGAATAATACCATGCAGGTTTTTGAAAAGAAAATAATATGCTGTTATTTTTCCTCCTGAAATGTCTACCAGGCATACTGCAGTATTTATGGATCCAGTTTCACAATTTCTTTAGGGCAGTAGACGTAGGGAATGCTGTCAAAACAGGTCATCCTATCTGCTCTCATCTTTTTACGCACATTACTAAACTGGTAAAGTGAGGATAACTAGGCATATATTCTAAACATTGCTAGGACTCTTCCTAAAGACTAAATAATTATTTTATTTCATATGATCCACATATTGTAGTGTGGTCTATAACGTAGATTCAAACGTGAGTGAAGAAGACACACAACTATCCTGGATAACAGGCTGGGGGAAGCAGAAATCATAACATTCACTGAAACTGAAGAAATAGTTAAAACCTGAAATTCTCTGAGAATTAACAAGAGAGTAGAAAGTAAAATAGAATAAATCACAAAAAGCTCCTAAGTTTTGGCAGAAAAGATATGGAAAAAGAATAAATGTGTCATTGGACGTTAATTACAACGCTTGTAAACAAAAAAGAGATGATAGCTGAAGTCTGTACACGTGCTGTTCAGGTAGAGGCTCCACGCTTGTCTAGCACTACATCTGCGGTGACAGAGTCTGGCACATTTTGATGGGTGCAAAGGTGGGAACAGAACTGCCTGCACACACGGATGCAAAGAGTGCCAAGGAACAGGGGCTACCGGGAATGTTGGTCAGGTCTTGTGCAGGCACAGAGAAACCGAAGAAAAGGGTGATTGTCCAGGCTACCTGGAGCAGTGCATAATGACGCGCACATGATGGAACGCGCCGCGGGGCTCCGAGGAGCGCAGGTACCGGGGCGCGGGCGGCCAAAGGCGGGGCAGCATCCGCGCTCCGGGGGCAGGACAGCGGCCCGGCCGGCGAGCAGCGGAGCCCGACCGGCGCCAGGGTGCGGGAGAAGAGCGGGCAGGAGCGTCGGGGCCCGCAGCACGGGGAGGGCGAGCCCCGCGGCACCCGGGAACGCCGGCGGGG
>VZTT01021761.1:40254-51124 GCA_013400855.1 Buphagus erythrorhynchus
GCGCCGGCCTGAGGCCGGCGGGGCTCGGCCCGGCCCGGCAGCCCGAGGGACGGGCCACCGGTGACCCACCCGTGCTTGCGAAGTAAATAAGCGGGGAAATCCGCGTTAAACTATGGGCAGTCGTAGCGACGTTTTCATGAGACAGAAAAAGAGGACGTGGAAAAGACTGAACGCTGCGCTTTAGTTAATGGTACCGGGTGGATGGCTCCGTTGGCGGTCATGAGGATTAATGAGGATAATTAATGCCGAATTCCGCTGCTGCCCGGTTAGCGGAGGTCATTGGCACCGGGATTTAAATCAGCGCGACTGGCACCCTCAGCTCCCAGCTCACCGTGCCTTGCTGTGGGGTACTAGAGATTATTGTTCTATGCGTTATAACTCTCACTTACTCAGTCTTTGGCTCAAAAACAGCATAAGGAACTTGAGCTTAAACTTAAGGAGTGTATCAGAGGTGGCCTGCAGGGTGGGACCCCTGGCCCGTGTAGCCCAGTATTTCCTCCAAGAGCAGCAAAAGCAGATGACAATTACGGAGAACTTGTAAGCTTAAGCACTTCAATACTCAAGTGGTTTTTTGCAGGGCTGGAAGATATTTTGCTGATTAATTCAAAATGTAACAGCAAGAAGGCCACAACTTTACAGACTGTTAAGGTGCCAAGGAGCAATGGTAAGTAAGGAGGATCTTGTCCCTGGAACTATGTCAAGTAGTAGGTAACATTTGTGATACAGCTTTTGCTTCAGTACTTTTCTTGAAAAGGTAAAGGGAGAAGCTTTTTTGTCCAGTTTCTTGAAAGAAACAAAAAAAGAAGTTTTTTGCTTTCAAGTCCTCCACCCAGTACAGTTCCATGTCCTGCTGGTGAGTCACATAACTGCTGCTGCTGCAAAATTAGATTTTGCGATGCTAGGCATTACAGCTCTAAGTTTTAGGGTCAGATTGTTCTTTCCCAGTATGGAGTTGTTGCTTGGGCTTCTTATCTCTTTTTAGAAGTAATTTCTCTGTATGATGTATTTATTGTATAAAAGCATTTAATTTTTAAAGGACTCCTGTCAAATTATTTTATTTTTTGTTTTGTGATCAAGCTGAAATTAAAAAAAAATGTTACATCAAATTCTTTGTTGGATAAAAGTCTCTACAAAGATGACAGTGTTTCAAAGGTAGATTATACCTGCTAAACTTCTGTGGAGTTCACCTGGAATAGTACCTCTTCTTAAAGAAAGAAAACTAGTGTTTGGCTCATCTGCATATGTGGAGCAGTTTATTTGAGGAAATTCTGGGGGTGAAAATACTGTCTTCCTCCATGGAAGGGATATGAATGTGATTCTCCTAATTCCATTGATTACCTAAAAATTCCTGTGAGGTCCCACAGGACTGAGCTGTAGAGGATAAGTGCTTTATACTTCAACCTGAAGGTTCCATCTTTCTCCCACCATCTTAATTTCAGAGTTTATTTTGTTAATCATGTTGACCTTTCATTAGCCTATCACGGCATTTGCTACAGCTAATTTTTCCATCTTCTTTGAGACTTTCAGTCTATACTTAATTATTATAGACAGCTGGAAATTACAGTTGAAATGGAATCTGTTTAAAGGGTCATAACTGATGTATAAATGTAGAACACTAATGAGCATCTCTTTGACTATCTATCTATCTATATATATATATGTGTGTGTGTGTGTGTGATAATTGTTTCTTTTCTTTTCAGTTTTGGACCGGGTACAGAGCTTTTTACCCCAGATGGCGCAGGCAAATGATGAGCTCAAAAGAAAAATGGTAACAGCACCTGCTCATCAGTTTGATATTGAACATCTAGACAGTGAAACAGAAAAAGTTATAGAAATGGTAAATATGAGTTTTTAAATTTTAACATAAATCTAGATAGGATTAAAATAACGCTCTGATCTTGGAATGAGTAATATAATAGATAAAGTGAAGTCTTTACCATAGTCTGTGATCTGCTGATTCAAAACACAGATAAAATAAACATGCTTATTTGGTTGAAATTTACATCCTGCTTTTCATACTTGCAGAATTTAATCACTGGGGATAAAGTAGTTTAAGAACAAGTAGAATAAGACATGTTTTTGAATTGACAACTTTGAATCAAAAGTCACAAATTGTATTTTAAATGTCTCCTAGGTGATTTGGTTTAGAAACTGAACAATATGAGGCCTAGTAAGGCATAGCAGAAGGCTTTAGTGTAAGAGTAATTACTGGCTTTCAGCTCTGCTCTGCTGGTATTTTTAGGAATGACTAGCTCTTGGGTTTAGAAAAGTTGTTAGTGTTGTTGTGATCCTTTGTTGCTGGTATTTGTCTATTTATTTATAGTCACATATGTATTTTATTTCTGGTTTTAACTGAAGTGCTGCAGCCATATGTTTGTATAAAAAAAATTTGTTATGAAGGTGATATATGTCCATGACTTATCCAAGTGCCTTCTGGCTAAGCAGACCTCAAAAATTATGGCATGGTATATGGATATATGAGATCACTTGAAAAACACACCCTGGTGATTTAAACTACTTGCTGTTTTAGAATAGTTGTAGTGCCCTGAATACTACTACAATATAAGATGTGAACTATATTAATATATATGTATACACATGTTTGTATATTTGTTATGACCCTTTATACACTAAATGATTTAATTTGAATTTTTTACTGAAAAGTAGGTTTGATGCCTGCTGCTCATCATTTTAAATATCTGATTTAGACAATCTGAGTTCAGCTATTGACTCAATTCTTTCTTTGATAGTGATATAAATGTGGCCTTAGATTTCCTATAGGCCGTTAATATTTAGTAATCTCTTAATGATATTTGTAAAATCCTAGAAAAACCCAAAAGTCTTTTTTATTGTGATAGTGGTTTGTTTATGGTAGTAGGCTGTTTAATATGTTCGCCTTGTTTTACTCCAGTGATAGAAGTGCTGTAGTGTGTGTGTATATATATATGTAGTATATATAATGTGTTAAGTGAAACTTTTTTTTTCAGAATGTGGCTGTAGTTGAACTGAGTGATTCTGATACAGATGAAGAGTTGCTGACTTCAGAAGATGACTCGGAATCTGATGAAGATGACTCTGTAACTGATGAAGTGACAATAGACAAC
Source organism: Buphagus erythrorhynchus (assembly GCA_013400855.1). NCBI lineage: Eukaryota > Metazoa > Chordata > Aves > Passeriformes > Sturnidae > Buphagus > Buphagus erythrorhynchus. The sequence continues at coordinate 43,359 of VZTT01021761.1, forward strand.
ATCAAGTTTCCCGAACAAAAGGGAGAAAAGGGCAAAATAGAAATTTTGGACAGCAAAGCAAATGAGTAAATCCATTTTATTTTACTTTAAAAAAACCTAAACCAACCAAATCATGTTTTCTCACTTTGAAAAGTTGGCCCTTAAAACCACTTTGTTTCCCAGTATAGCATCTCTCAGGATCCTGTGAAATGCTATAGTTTACATGGTGGAGAATTCAGGATCCACTCATGACTGGGGAAGGCTGAATTTCTGAAGAATTGTGATTTGATTCATCAAATAACAGGGAAATGCACTTCATAGTAAATTACACTAAGAAAACAGCTAGAGTAAGGGGCACTTGAAAGTTAAAAATTCTTGTTCTGTTGCTTTGTTGAAGAAAGCCTTTTTTTATAGGAAGGTAGAATTTTTTGCTTCAAGGGCAAGAAAGAATTTACTAGGAAAAAAGCTTTGTTTTTCTATTCCATATCCTGTAAAGTGTTGTGTACGCTCTCTTCAATATTAAACATGATCTTTAATACCTCAGAGGTATGTCTACATTGCATTCATGGTGGTGGCTGCTGAGCACCAGAGCTGTGGCTGAGCTAGCCTGGGTAAGGAGAGCCATGACCAGAGAGTTCTGCAAAGGGTTACTTACCCTGTGTGCCTGCACTGAGCTCCACATCAGCGCGGGGAGGTTACAGGCTCATTGTGAAACGTTTGTGGCTGTGGTGCAAACACCCTCCATACTCAAAGGATCAAGGCTGCCTCTGGAGAGTTATGATAGCTTTAAGCTACACTTTTCATCCTCCAATTTCCTTGCCACCTTTCCAATCTCCATTTTGTTAACTGTCACTGAAGGATGAAAAGGTGAAATTTCAACTTGTACCTAAGTTGGCTTGACACAATTGTGAAACCAGAATCAGTGAAAGTGTGTCCCATTCATACTTACCTCATATTGATCAAATACAATGGTTTGGGCTATTACATTTATTTCATAGATCAGTTTGCATTTCAGAGGTATCTGTCATGCTCCTGGATGTCATTGTTTCTTAAAGGAACTTTGTATTTTCTACATCATTAAAGTAAAATTTTCTCTACTGTGTTTGCTCAAATATTAAACTTAATGTCATGACTTGAAACGTGCAGTTATTTGTAGAATTTATTTTGAATCCTGTACCTAAAGTTCTAGCTTTTTTACCTGTTTCTGTAGTATTTGTGGTAAGAAATAATAAGGAGTCTGGTCTGTCTTTAACTATGTGGCTTAAATATAGGATGGAGACATGATTTACTGATTAAACCATGGAATATTTTAGTGAAGGGGAAGGATGGGGATCAGAGAATCAGACTTCTACCTTTAATAGCAGCCCACAGATAGACAAAGTTTTGGGTGTTTTTGCATTCTATGAGCAAGGAGTCTTAACAGGATTAGTTAAATAAGGTCTCAATCTATAGAAAATCTCTTCCAAACTGAAAAAGGTTTGAAAGCCAACATCGGACCTTGGTCATTTTACAAGGGATTTTCCCACAGTTTAAAAAGAACCCAAAAGTATGAAATACAAAGTAATAGTCATGCAGTATGAAACAGTGATTACAGTCCATGTGCACAGACACAAAAAGTGATTTTAATCTGTTAATGTAGCCACCTTTCAAATTGCAGGCAGATCACACATTCTGTATCAACAAAAAGGTAGAAAATATTTTCAGTAACTTTAGCTCAATATGCATAGTTTAACACCAATATTGAACTCTGTATATACTATACAAAGATCATAGTAAGTGCACTTCCTTGCATTGATTTACTTATGGCACAAAGGTTTTCTGTACTGCTGAAAAATCACCAGAGCAGAGTGTTTATTTGCTACCATAAAACCTGAACTGACTTATAGCAAAAATGGCATAATCAGTATATTTTAGTTCAAATTTAGAAGCCTAAGGAGTAAGGATTTAAAATGATCATGTAAACGTTATGTCACAGAAATATGAAGTAGGCATGTGAGAACTTGTTCTTNTGGGAGGGAGGGTGGGGGGAAATTGTGCTACCAACTATTGCTGCTGCATAATTTAACTTCAGGGTGATTTTCAAAAGCCATTGTCTGTCAGACTAAAATTTGGACCTAATTTATAGAAACTTCTCCATGGAATGAGTATTTTGTTTTGTTTTTTTGGTTGTAGCACTGCAGACAGCATATCCTAGGTGTGGTATTAAGTGCTTCATGTAGTCATCAGGATTCAAACTCTGCTGAAAGTCTACTTCCCAAGTGAAGCTGTTACTTTAATATTCCACAGTGATGGCTTTGGTTCTGAGATATTCATGAAGAGCTTCTTCACCTGTACAAGCACAATATTCGCCTGTTAGAACAGTAGCTAAATGAATTTTGTCAGACTGTAACTGTTAATAAGAAAAAAATTGAAACACTGTAGCCAATATTTGAGTCCTTAAGCAACAGTGAAAACTAATTACCTTCCCACTGTGATTTACAGACCTGGTTTGACAAGAGGCCAGACCCAACAGATGTGGAAGAAAAAGGAACTTGAATTTAACAAGCAGCTCCCCAAGTAGCAGCAGATCTTTAGATGGCCACTGGGGGCTCATAGCTGAATTTATGAACTTGGCTTCTCCTCTATTAAAGGTCATAGGTAGAGAAGCTGTGTGAAATATTTTTTTCCCCAACACCATCACTCATTTTGGTTTCAGGAAATGTCTTGGGAGATTCCAAAAGCAAAAATCTATTGTGTGAATGAAATTTGGTTTTCCTTTTTTCTCAACCATGAAGTCTCTGTCCAGACTTGTGAAGTGTCTTTGACAGAGTGGACTTCACTTTTCTAAAAAGTTGTTTTGAAAAGAGAATATTTTTAATGCATATTTTCTGTGGCTGTTGGCAAATTTGGGTGACATTTTAAGGTATAAAAAAGTTTCCCGTGCTTTTACTTAGAGAAGAAACCTAAATTATCATTCTCTCTGAGGGAAAGAATACTTTGGCCAATACCATTGTTACTTGACAGCCTTTTGTAGCCTGTACAGAGCTCTGGATAAGCTGTAATTTATTTGCCTGCTCTCAGAGCAGTTGGAGAGGAATATTCTGTGTTATTTAGCAAATATACAAGAGAGGCTGAATGGGAGGTATTGAAGTGGGAATATTTAGGGAGGAGAGGAATTGGATTACTGTAATTGGAGGAATGTAGGGGATGCAGGAAATGCACCCATAGCTCATCTTTTACTAGATACACTGTAGCCAGGCAGTGCTTCTTTCATTAATTAGGACTCTGAAACAAGAAATGAGGGAAGGAGACAACTTACCTAAATCTTTCCCAAAGCCAGACAGCTTAAACCCACCAAATGGTGCTGCCACATCAGTTTTGTTGTATGTGTTAATAAAAACTGTCCCAGCTTCTAGCTTTTCACTTATGTAGAGAGCTTTATTTATGTCTTTTGTGAAAACTCCTGAAGCTAAGCCATATTCTGTGGCATTTGCCCGTTGCAATACTCCATCAACATCCCTACAGGGGAAAGAAATTTTTTAATTGCAACTAGGTGAAATAAACAAATGTTAGAAACCCTCCACCTTCGGTATCATTGAAGCAACTTTTCAGATGGCCTTTCTTCTCCAGTGAGCTTTTTTAAAGATGACTTATTAAGGACGAATCTGTGTGTCAATCTGACAGATCCACGGAAATTCACACCCTTTGCTTCAAGCTTCTCAAGATCATAACCTCACATTTCAAAGGTTAATATCTACACTGAGAAATGCCACAGGAAATGTTGCTACTGTGCAACTTGGGAATTAGAGCAATTCAAAAATGCCTGTAAAGCAGAGCATGGTAGCAGACGATGAATTAGTTTGCTAAAATTTTGTCCAGCTTTAGAAGTTAATGCAGAATAAAAGCTAGAATTTAAACTGCTATCAAGACGCAACTTTTCAGGCCATTTCCAGAGTGCTATTTTCTATCTGCATCTCATTTCCATACAGCTTCAAAAATCAATAGTAGTTTAAAACTTTAAAGAATTCAATACAGTCCCAGAAGACTACAGAGTTTATGGATGTGAGTGGCTGGTTCTTAACTTTATTATCAAACTGCAGAAGATGAAACTTGATAGAAATATTTATGTGAAGTTTCTATGTAGGGTTTTAATCTCATCTCTGTGTTAAATAATTCTTATGATCTGGAATGAAAGATATTAGAAGTGACAGATGTAATAAATGTGTATTTACAAAATATACAGTGGAATTTTCATTTGCAACAGTAATGTGCCAGTGTTACACAATACAACACTGCAGTCCTCTGTAACAGGAAAAATAAGTAATTCCACTGGGAAAAATACACATTGTGTAATTTGATTGAGCTGTTGCAATTACCACACAAACTTCACTAGAACATTTGCACTGAATACTGCTGGATATTCAGATTGGTCTAACAAGATTTAACAAAATACTGTCCCTTAGAGTGAAAATGGGAAAATAAAGTTTCTAACAGTAACCAGAGGAGAACATACCCATTTTTAAATTTAGAGATGACCATCACAGGACCAAAGGATTCTTCCTGGGCAATATACATATGGTCTTCAACATCTGTGAATACAGTGGGCTCCATGAAGAAACCTAAAGAGAGGATAAAGCAGCATTTGAGCATGGTAAAAGTGCTTAAGGGTTTGCTGTTCTCCAGGCCATTTCTGTCCCATGCTTTGAGGTCATAAATAGCTTGCAACTTGAAATAGAAAATAGATATGAATGAAGTATGAATGGAAATGCATGCACTTCAAGAAAAAGGCAGACAACAGGGTAAAAGAATGGCCTGTATCTATAGATGACAACATGTGCTCTTCCCTGCCCTGCATGCCACAGCCCAGGTGACCCCTCAAGGGAAGACCCTGTACTCTAAGACAGGGTTACACCAAGTCATAGAGGCCACTGTTTTTCTTCCTACCCAACAAGAAGATCGATTGTAAGATCTAAATAAAGATCTCATAACTTATACTTCATTTGCACAGCTTCTCATAATATGAGACTCTAAAGCTCTGTGGTATCATGGGCTTACCTGGTAGTGTTCCCATGATACTGCAACTCCACAAAATACAGCTGAGACAATTGTGACAGCTCTTACATAAAGTTTAAAGGTGCTAAATACCTCTGGAAAGTATTTTACCTGGTCTACATACTTGTCTTCCTCCATACACCAGAGTGGCTCCTTCTTTTACTCCAGTTTCACAGTATTGCAGCAGCTTTTCCAAATGTGCCTTGTGATTTTGCGGACCATGATCTGTAGATCTGTCAAGTGGGTCACCAATTTTCATCTTTTTAATTTCTTCAACCTATGGGTTACCCAATTAAAATGAAGTTACATAACACAGCAATATTGTTAGAGTGACTAGAAATTTGGAATGCTGCATTTTTTGGTGCTATGAAGATTGAATCTAAGACATTACTGGATTCTTAGATATAATGCTTCTCCCTCTTTAAAATGAGGCTTTGTCTTTCATTTCATAATCTCTAATTACTTCAGAAAGTTTTGGATGCTTTGTTCATGTGAATATTCTCTTCTGCTATTAAGATAGACAGGTAAAATGTTAACTTTTACCAGTGGTTAATGACTTAAGATAGTGATTTCCTGTTCTTAAGCAAAATAAATGAACTCTCAGTGGCACAGCATGGCAACTATTGGATTTTTAATAGTGATCTTTGTATTATTCCAGTTATGCTTCCAATATTTTTTTTGTTTTTGACTTTACAGAAGATTTCTTCAATCACATTGACCTGAGTTCAGCAATTATTTGTAATCTTATTTTCCTAGTCAAATATGAACTATCACTGAAGGTACAATATCTATTTAACTGTCACTTATCTGTGCATTACTGGTGCAAATATCTCCCTTCAATGCTTCCTTTTAACTCTGTAAGAGGTTCCTGAGAAGCAGCACTATTATCATAAGCAATAATGAAAAAAAAAATCAAGCAATTGAAAATAAGAAACAAAAAATAAACACTATAAAACTAGTGGATCATTCTGCCACAGCAAAACATATGCTTAAACTTTAGTCCTTGAATATCTTACCACTTTTCTAACAAACTCATCATGAATTGATTCTTCCACGAACAGCCTGCCAGCTGCAATGCAGTTTTCTCCTTTGTTGAAATATACTGCTCCCATACCCTGATCAGAAAAAAAACATTAATATTCATATGCATTTTGTTCACTCTCCCTTCCATTCTGTTCCCCCAGGTTGCATGCAGTGTTTGTGACCCCAGAAGTTTAATGCTTTATGTAAAAGCATATCACCAATGCAACATCTTACTTATGAATTTTGAACAAAATATAGCTAGTAGGGAGGGTGAATTATTATGACAGATAGTTGATGAGTGGTTGATTGATTGATTGATTGATTGATGAACTAAAAATGATATGGCAATAGAGAGCTCAATTCTTTGTTTTGTTTTAATTTCTAATGCATATTTCTTGTAGTAGTGCCTTTTTGGGGCAGCATGAACAGTTACATTTTGCTGGAATAAAGAAATACCTGAGTCTGTTTTCTAACAGATCTCTAGGTTTTTCATGCAAAGGATCCCTGGTATTTTTTTTGGCAAGTCAAGAAGAATATTGCAATACTATGAGGATATACCGCAAAGGCTTTGAATAAATTTTACTTCAAAGTAACATTACCATTTTTACAGCTCTGTCAAGTTCACAGTCACTGAATATGATCAATGGTGATTTCCCACCAAGTTCGAGAGAAACTTTCTTCAGGTTAGCAGCTGCACTGTAAAAAATAAAAATAGTATTATAAACCCAAAATAGTCATATAAACCCAATTTTGAATATCTTTTCTTTCATTATTTCCTTTGAATCATAACTAGTGGAAATGTATAAACCTCTGTTGTCTAGTAGTTACTTAGTAGAATTCTACATGGTGGTAAATGACCATATGTATTTATGCTTTTTCATTACTGCTACATGCACAATATATCTAGTAAGATACTTCAGAACCAGACTAAGCAGGGTTTATTTGTGATTCTTTTGCTGAGAGTACCTCTTCATGATCTGTTTGCCAGTTGGTGTTGAACCAGTGAATCCAACTTTGCGAACATCTGGATGTTCAGAGAGGTGCTGTCCCACTAAGCCACCTATCAGGGTGAGGAAAGCAGTGTAACTGGATGGCACATGGACAATTTTTACTACTCCAGCAGCAGCACTGTAACACAGAAGGAGCTTATACCACAAACCAAATACAGTATCACATCCTTATTTATATTTCCAGCTTTATTTTGTATGACTATGAAAAACTTGGATCCCATTAGTGTCTCCAAATTCTCCCATATGTCTAAACTAAAGAGCTTCTTAATATTCCTCTGTGGGTAGAATAATCTAATTTGTAAGCCTGCCCCATATAATTACTTTGTCACTTTTCTTCCTTAGGGGAAGGAGGAAAAGGGTGACATCAGGCAACACGGTGTGGACTATGAATCTGCATTTTACCAGATTGCTCTAGGTCTCAGAGTCATTTCTGATGACAAAATTAGGAGAAAAAATGAAGTTTTACAATCGACTGAACATGTTTCTCTGTAATACATTCTTTTCCAGAGTGTATGTGTCAATTGTGTAAACTTGTAAAGGGTGTAGGCTGACAGCTCCTACCACTAACTGAAGCCAGATTTTTCCAATTCTCTTCTGGAAACGTGTGAAATTACACCATGAAGAGATGCAAGCCTAGTACCTATGAACATACCTATGTAGTAGATCTTCAAAAAGGTGAAGTTCACCAATTTTAGCACAACCTCTCTTAGAAAAAAGGTGAGT
>VZTT01021762.1:19656-33629 GCA_013400855.1 Buphagus erythrorhynchus
GGTCTTAGTTAAAAGTCAAGATAGCACATAGAACAAGGTATTTTTTGTTGATTTAGGCAGAGCAGAATAATTGCTTTTTTTTCCATACACGGCACTCCTATCAGTGCAGTTCACAATGAACACTTACACTTTTGTGGCAGTATGACATTGTTGACCCCAGTATTAGAGAGCTGCTATAATCTCCTTTTTCCATTTCTGCTGCTTGTTTTGCAGCACTTGATGTCAATTTTGGAGTGTATTACTTTCTGTTTTATTAAGTATCATTGTTGAATCTGGGACCTCTTCCTAATCAGCTAAGGTCAGAATTCAAAATTATCTTGACCTTCTAAATTCTTGCCTCTCATCTTTGCTTGTTAGTGCGTGCCCATTTTGTAAGCATAATTCACTCAGGTTATCAAGTTGCTAATGGAAATGCTATTATCCTGGGAATGAAATCGACTAATCTACGTGTTGCATTATCATCCTTCAAAACGTTAATTACAATCCTATTTGAAACCCCTTTTAAACCAAAGTTTGTGGCAAGTGGCCACAGCTTTCTGCATGGGAAGTAGGGCAGAGTCTGTTCTCCATGGTGTCCCATGGCACCGCCTCTGGACAAGTCTTGAGAAAAGCCTGATAAAGAATTAACCAAATTGAATTGCATTCAGCTTGGGACTGAAATTTGTGCTTCATTCAGTGTTCTGTCAGTGAGGTAGGATTAATAGGAACTGTTAATTTGTCAATTATCTCAATGCAGTTTCCTCTTGCACATTTGATTCTAAGAGGAAAACTTGCATAATGACCACTCTGTCTAATACATGAATGTAGAAAGAACTCAGCCTTGGTGTGTTAGAAACTTTATATCATCTAACAAAATATGATGATTATTTGCCAGAAGGATTATAGGCTTGTAATTTTCCTAAATGAAGGCATATTATAAGCTTCCTCTGACAAGGACCTAGCAGGGTTCCCTCAAGAGACACAGGTTACTTTTAATAGCAAGCATCTGGTGGTCTACTGATTGAAACTAGTTTAGGTATGACCAAAAATACGTGCAGTAGCTCTGTGGAGTTGTGTATTTAATTTTTTGTATTTGTGTTGAGTATATCATAGCACACAAGTTAATCAACAAGTAGAGAAGAGTGTGGGAAAGCCCTTTGTTTTTCTCTTCCTTTTTTTTTTATTGTAAGTTACTGTTTTCTATACCTTGTGGAGAACATTTTAGTCTGTCATGGAGGTTGTTTGGGATGCAAAAGGGATGCAGGAAAAAAGCAACCAATAACCTCAGCTCCCAGCTGTCTTTCCGTATATCCTCTCCCTAGCCGTTTGTATCCATAATAAATAATTTTTTTCTGTGTGGATGGATGTGCAGCTCCATGAAGGGAATTGGACAATGGCATGCCAGCCTTCAAGAAGGATTTATAATCTCTAATTTCTTGTCTTCTTCTGTTCAGGTTCTTTTGCAGATAACTTCATTTCAAGGCACTGCTGCATGAGAGAATTTTTGGTTTCTTTCTGCTGTCCAAGTTGTAGACCGTGACTGAAAAACTTCCTAAGTTTTGTGTTAAGAAAACAGTCTGAAGAAAAAGAAAATCCGTGTTTAAGTCACATGATGCTTCCCAAACCTAGCCATTTTACTTTGCAACTTGAAGATGTTGATCACTTCTGTTGCCTGTTTTGTAGTGTTCTCCTTGGTCTTTGCCTCTCTGTAGGGTTCTGCTGTGCTCATTGGGACACTGCCTGTCAACCCTGCTATGGGCTGCACCTCCTGCCTCAGTCTCTAATAAGTGATACTGGGGACCCTTTTTGAACTGCCTGACAGAGAATGGTGTAGTAATAAATGATTATTTGTGTTACTTGACACTCATAAGTCAGGAGGATACTGAAGTTCTAATTCTTCTGCCTCTGCTTGATGGAATCTTAAATCAAAGAAGAGAAAAATAGTGTTTGAGTCATTTTGGCCCATTTCTGAAGCAATCAAAGGAATGTTTTTGGTACTGGTTTTGTGCATCTGAGTTTGAGCAAGCTCAGTTGTGATCAGTGTTCTTTGTTTTTAAATGATCCTAAAATGTGCACTATTAAAATTCCAAACCAATTTTCTAATCAGTTCTCTAATTTCACTTATGAGGTCTAATACCAAAGATGTGGAGTAATGGTCCATGAGCATTTATAAGGGTTCACAGCTTATCCTGTTTTATTCCTGTTCTGTCTTGAAATACTTCAAAAAACCAATCTAAGATAATAAGTGTAGGAAAAGGATTTGATGGCCATAAATTATTTTCCTGCAGCTGGGAAGTGCTGTGCACCACTTGTCTGTACTGTAGCACTACTGTATTATTATATTATACTGTATATTCATGAGGTAAATCAAACCTCATGATTTTTCAGTATACTGTAATTTAGATAATGAATCACTAAATTTTTAAAATTCCTTTCAAGTTGAGGCATAGCATACTTATTTTTTCTTTTTCTAAATCAAAACACATTCCACACTTCTAAAGAAGAATGCATATTCTTATTTTTTCATTGCAACAAATAATGATTCCTGAGATGGGTGAAAGGGGATGTTGGGATAAAAGCAGTTAAGGTTACATCATACAATTGTTTCACTTTGATTCTTCTTTCTGGTGTTCATATTCTTGTTTTCATTTTTTAAATTCATGTTGTGTTTTTGTTTGGAGTAAAACAAAACTGGAAACTTCTTTTTTTCAGTGCAGACTTAAAACAAGCTTGTAGCTGTTCAAAGTACAGTCAGTGTTTATTTTAACATTGATATATTTCTGGGTGTCTGGAAGAAGAAGCCTAGAATAATTCTGTTCACAGACTTTGAAATTAAATGAGCTTATCTACCCCGGCAGATTCTTTTTTGCCTTTTTACAAGACAGATAAATACTAGCCTTCACTGAAAGAAGTTATTATATGAGGATATAATATGCATGGCTACAGTTAAATGGATATATTATGGTCTATAATATGCTGTGAGATTTCCTTTACAGGACGACATTAGCACTCAAAAACATTTGTCTGCTTTTAAACTTTGGTAATAAATATTTTCAGATTTGAATAGAATAGAAATGAATATTTCTGTATTTGCAATACTTTTTCCTGTCTATTTCTCTGCTGACCGTTTTCTTGTAAACTTGAAGGGATAGAGCACAATGACTAAGTCTTTGGCAAAGAGGATCTGAACACCAATCACTGAACTTGAAGATACTGAACTAAGTGAAGGCAAAAGCTTTTCTGCATAATACCAATTTTTTCTCCCTAGTATAGACCATGAGAACTATGTTGGTGTTTTGTGCTTGTGTCCAAATAATTTGTATTTCTAGTAATAGCAGTTTCTCTAATAATATCTAAAGATAATGTTTTTGATGTTTTTCAAAGTTATGGCATAGGACTGCAGAGGGTTAGGGATGCTATAGCTTTTGTGATGGGGGTCTGAGACAGCTGCTTGGATTATAGTGACAGCTGATTACATGTTTTCAAATGTTCCTTAGTGTAGATGATTCAACAAGATCCCTGAATCAGGGGAAAGTCGAGCCAGATGTGCAGGCTCAGTGCAGCTGTGGGCCCACCAGGACTGAGCATGAGCATGGTGCAGAGCCACCTGGAGCAGCTCTGGCCCTGCAGCAGAGGGCAGATTTGGCATGGCCCCTGGACCCTGCATTACCTGAGGAGGAGGAGGGAGCTTTTGTTCAGAGCCTGTGGAGTTTGTGGCCCCCTTTGACTCTGGTGACATGCTCTTCTCAAGAAGCTTGTGGATGCTTAGGCATTGTTTGCTTAGAGTGGTTTTTAGTTTATTCTGAAATAGTTGGAGTACTAGGGTTGGTGCTTCTGTCATCATTAACCATCATGTTATTCTTCTGGCTGTACCTATGAGTGACAAATGTTGTTATGTTTCTGTAATGCATAGATTAAAGTGTTGACCTTCTTTCAGCTCCAATGAATGCAGTTTATGTAGTATCCTAGAGACCAAAATGCTTAAATATTTTCTCTCCAAAGCATAGTTTGCTATGCTATGTTGCCAAATAGCAACTTGCACCCAGAAGCAGATAGGGTTTTGAAGGAGTGAAGGTGGAGTTGTTAACTTCTACCACATAGCCTTAGGAAACTAAAGTCTGCTTAGATGGAGCACTGGTAAGTACTTAGGTCACAAATTGAAGGACTGAAAGTTAAACTGAATTTGTAGGGCATTAGATGAAATTAATGTTTTTTCAGAACACTTGTTTTGTGGAGAAACAAATGAAAGCAGACATCTGAAATCCATCTTAATTCTTCCCTTAACTGTGAGTGTTAAGAAATAGGTATTCAATAATTTTATTGACTAGAAAATTGACTAGAAAATCAATGGGTTTTTTTACACAAAACTGCTTTTTTGGCTGTAATTATAGTGAAGTGGTTTTTAGCTTTTGTTTTATTTTTTTTGTTTCCTATAGGTGGCTGTTTTAATGCAACAGTGTCATTAGCTGGCTGAAGACTAAACATGAGAATAGCAGGTAAGTACACTCAGTAAAATCAGACTTTGGTCATTTATGAAACAACTGCTATGGACAGCATTAACAAGTTGTGACAATAAGGTTTTAAAGTCATAGAATCATAGAATACCAGATTAAAAGGGATCTCAAGAATCAATAATTTCTTGGCAGAAGCATGGTCTAGACAAGATAGTTGTCATGTGAAAAGTGGAGATTCCCTCAAACCTTTAGTGTTTGATTAGTCTGTCAGTGCACCAGGAAAGCCAAGCCCCTTGTGCCTGACTAGTCTGTGTCCTGTTATGGGAGCCTGACAATGAACTTCCCTGTCCTGTTATGGGGACCCTTCTATGAACTTCCTTTTCATTTGGGTGGATCTCGAGTGACTCTAGTAATACATACTTTTGTTACTTGTTGGTGTAAAATTCTCTTGCTTTCCTGTTAAGAGATATAGTCAATAAAATATAGAGCACATGCTCAGTGAGGGGTGGTTGTACATTGGAGGCAGGTAACTTTGGGATGATGGTGTGAGTTAATATTACGGTTAAGTTACAAAGAACCAAGTTCATCTCAGGAGAGTGATTTCACCACAGCTGCTAGTTCAGCAGCAAGATGCCTGCTCCTATCTCCCTTGGTTGACAGGTGCTGTGCAGGTTTATCAGCTACAAAGTACCATTTGATTTCAACAGTCTGGCCAAGGTGTTTCCACTCTGCTCCACGCCCTGTTGCCTATTAGCACGTGCTTGAGGTTGTAGATTGTGTGTGTATGGAATCATTGTGGGATAGGTTTTAAGCACAGTATTCCATCCAGGAAGTAGCAGCTGTATTTTACCCTATAATTTTAATACTGCTATAACTTCCTCTAATTTGAACCCTAGCCCAGCACTGTCCAGCCACATTTTAAAATGGCCAGCGCTGGGCAGTCCACCACTTCCTGGGGAGGTTATTCCAAAGTCTGATTGTTCTCATTGTGACAAATTTTCCATGTCTTAACTGGAATCTTCCCCAGAATAACTTGTATTCACTACCCCTCTTGTTTTCCATGTGACTCCTTGCAAAAAAGGAGTCTCCATCTTCTTTGTAGCCACTCTTGAAATACTGGAACATGGTACTAAGTTTTCTCTAAGTCTTTTCTCAAGGCTGAACAAACACAGTGGTCTCAGCCTTTCCTCATCTGGCAGGCTTCCCAGTCCTTTGATCATCTTTGTGTTGAACTGTCTCTAGATTGTCTGTATTTCTGTCTTTTTTCTTTTTTTAATGCCAGGGTCTAACACTGAAGGGAGTGTAACAAGTGTGGCCTGATAAGTGCTGTGCAGAGAAGAATAATGGCTTTATCTCTCTCTTCTGGTGATGCTCTTGTTGATGCAACCCTGCATCCTGTTGGTTTCTTTGTCAGCACCATCCATTTGTATTGAGCTTGTTGTCCACCAGAATCCCTGAGTCCTTTTCCACAGAACTGCTCCCCAGCTGAGTAGATTCCAGTCTGTTCTTTACTCCTGGGTTATGATTTCTCTGGTGGAGGACCATTTGTCCTTTTTGAACTTGGCTGTTAGTGTTGGCCCACTCCTCCAGTCTATCCAGTTGTTCCTGCAGGTTGGCTCTCCCTTTAGACATGCCCACTGCCACTCAGTTTGGTATCCTCATTAACTTTGTCAGGGTATGCTTCACTTAGCTGGCATAACAGGCATTGCTGTTCTACTTCATTGATGTTCAGTGAAACTCATTTTGGAATTGGGATGGGCGAAGAACAATCATCTTGTTAAAATGCTGTTGCTGATCTGCAGTGACAGCTTAAGGTGCCATGACTTGACATATTTTGGCTGCTATTTCTGTAAGATGATGGAGGAATAAGGAAATGGCAAATGGTTGTCTGAAGCCATTTCTTCTCTGCCTCATTAAAATTGTTATGTGCTGTTTTAAGTGTCTGAAACTTTCTGAATGGTTGCTGGGAGTTTGAAAACTGTAAAAGCCTTGTAATAGAGCTAAGTTACTGTAGTACAGGCTTTAGGAAACTAATTCTAGTTGACAGAAGGTATAGTGGTTGTAAAAATAAGATCTTTGCTAATAAAACATTAAACGAAAGCGTTATTTTAGACATTTCATCACAGTAGAATAGCCTGTGTAGCAATGGAACAGTTTTGAGTTTCCAGTGCATGGCATTTTTATCAATGGTTACAGTGTTATTTTGCAGAAGGAGAAACTGTTGACTCTTCTAGAAGAAAATGACACCTACTCCAAGAGCTTGTTAATACATGTAATTTTTGTCACTACTCCTAATTTTGCTTTATTAACCACAATATGTGTTATTGTGAGCAATTTGTTAAAGTGAATCTGATAAAGAACTGGAAAATGCTCCATTTTTTATGTGCCTGATTCATCTGGAAAATCACTTTCCAAACATGTTTAGGTTTTGGTTTTTTTTCCCCCTTCCATCCAGCTATTTTTTTTTGCTAAAAACCACAAAGTAGATCCGGCAGTTCCTACAGAATATTTCACCTGTAGCAAACATGCCAGTTTTGGTTCAAATGCTTAAATAAACTTCTAGGAGATTTCTTATTGTTCCTTTGAAATGAGCACTTGCAGTTCAGTTGAAGAGCTCAGAATATAGATTAGAGGGGATGGTTAGTCCTCAGACTGAGTTCTTGTTCATCTCATGTACTATATACTAAAACCTGCTCTCCAAATACCACTTGCTAGATGACACATTCCAAAATCTGGTACCATCTTGTGGTTTTAAGCAGTGTTACTTGGAAAACCTTTACCCCATTTCTTAACTTATGTTCAGATCATCTGTTTCTCCAATGCTTACACATGGTTTCCTTCTTTTCAAGTGCAGTGATCTTCGGAGTTCCAGCATAATATTTTTAAGTTATGTTTGCACCTGTGTTTTCTAACATCATAATATGTATATGCTCACACACGAAAAAGACCAAATTACAAGCAAAAAACCCTTGTATGTTTCTTCATCTTTCTTTTCTTTTTCTATTCCCTTATCTTTTTTTAGCCTTTTGGGAGGATTGATTAGCATCTCTCATCCTTCTGAAGGCTGAGTAATCTGTCTATTTTAAGATTTTCTAAGCAGCCCATCACAGCAGCCGTCTGAGATCTGCAGGAGTATATAAGTTTGGCTTTTTCTGAAGATTTGCCTGGCAATCTGAAAAAAAGAGCATGCTTTAAAGTTGATTCTTCCAACTAGTTTGACATACTGCAGTAAGATAGGAAGGCAGGAGGTTGATCAGACACCTTCTCACCTGACTTGTTCTCTCAGTCATTATTTTACAGTCAGTTAAGAGTGGAGTATTCTGTAAAAATGTGTTGCAAATTATGCTAAAAAATTGTGAGGTTTGTGGCAGTATCACATGCATTTCCATTTCAGATGTAAGCTGCTGTGGTTGTGTGCTTACAGCTCTTCTCCTAGGAAGTAGATTGACCACTTAGCACTGCAGGAACTTAGCCTTGTAAAACTTAGGGCTGCCTACTTCAGTATATTAAAAGGGAGATGGGAGAGGTACTGCTTTTTCTTGCTTATTTTAAAATAGCCTTTGAGTCATCAAACTTGCTTTTTGAAGGTCATTAATATAAATTTCTTGAAAAGTAAGTGAGAATGCTTGTTTCTGATTGACTGATGATTTGGGGTTTTTTTTGTTGTTGTTGTTTTTTGTTTAGTTGTTTGTTTGTTTTTTTTTAATGTCATACTCAGAGCTGACTGACCGTACTAGCCAAGCTGCAGTATATAAACAGATCCCTAATCACTCAGTCTGGGCCATATATTAAAACTAAAACTGAGCTATCTCAGTTTAAGGGCAGAGGGAAACAGTATTTGTGAACAGTGAGGAACCAGGTACTCATGACAAGAACATGGAAGTGGAATGGGGAAGGTGGGAATTTTGCCTTTGGGCAACAGCCAGGTAGATCATCTTAGTTCATTTGGTTAAGCTGGATTTTCATGGAAGTCTGGTTTCTCCTAGCTGCTGAGCTGAATTGGTGTACTATGGTGTCAGACAAGCATGAAGGTAGAGAAGTTGAGACCAGAGTGCATTTGGTATGACAACCTGATGGATTGGTGCAGTTACATCCTACATTATAATATCCATCTTTTTTTCAGATTTATTCTGTTTAGTAGGACCACAAATTATCATCCTGTTTCTGAGTTCCCCAGGATGTTATTTGGTACACATTTCTCATGTTGCTAATTTTGGTAAACTAATGTTACCATTTGCAGATAATTTTTTTAAAATTTTTTCTACTTCTTAATAGGTGCTGCAAAGTTGGTAGTAGTCATCGCAATATTTTTATTGACATTTTATGTCATATCTCAAGTGTTTGAAATAAAAATGGATGCAAACTTAGGACACATATTTGGTAAGTGATGACTTTTCTTCTGGACGTTTATTAATATTTACTTGAGCCTTTATCAAGTTTTGCCCTAGGCTCATCAACTTAAGAATTCTGTGTTTATCTTTAACATGTGTGCTTGTTATTTTTTATCTATGTATATTAAATTATTTTCTGTATGAAATATTTAACCTACTCTCAATTAGTTTGATTATTTTGTCTGCCAAGGATACATAATTTTACCTGCTTTTTTTTGTTGTTTACTGGAAATGCTTTCTTAGCATAGAGTAATAAATTAGGTGACTTGAACCATATTTCTGGAAATTTGTGCTCTGCCTTACTATTGCTAAAGAGATTTAGAATTTGTTTTGGAGGGGCTTTTTCTCTTGTGTAGGTATGCTACCGTGTTAAGTTGAATGTGCAGTAATCAAAACATTTCAGATGTGCCCAGATTAGCAGTTGAGGTGTATCAAATTTCAGAGTCCATTTTGAACCAGAATTTTCTTTCAAGGTGTTTTTTATTACCAAAAATACCCCAAACTATGGGTGGATTTTATGTTCTTTAACTCTGGATTGCTGCAGTGTGAGCTGCCATCTGAACCAGTCAGCAGATACATCTTCAGTAATCATTGAAGAGACAGGGCTGTCATTGTGCATGAAGGGGGCACTTGTGTTGCTTCGAATCTCAGGAAAGGGGGTCATGAGTGGTTGGGTTGAAATACACCTGAGCTGCAGGCTTCCAGTTCAGGTGAAAGGAACCCCATCCCAGTGAGGCTGTAAGGAGGGAATTAATTTTACTTCAATGCCCTGAACTCCATAAATTCTCAGAGGTTTTGGATCTCTGTGGGTTTTTGACTCCATGACTCTCAAAGAGCCATAAATTAAAGCAGTGCTTCTGAATGGGATTCCTAATCACTTTCATTCTGCTAATGCATAAAAGGTTTTTTTTTTAATTGGAATATAATATTCAGGTGTATTTGATACTTCATTTCAACCAGTCTGTTTTTATAGGGGTATAGAAAGATTTTACATTTATAGGATATGATATAGCAGATGACACTTTAATAGTAACATCTTTATTTTTTCATTTTAGCTAGATCAGCATTGGATGCAGCTGCACGCTGTGAGTATTCATAGGCATGTATTACTGCTGTGACTTGCTTTTACTAATAACAGAAAGACTGATGAATTTTCATAGTTAAGAAAGTCTTAATTACACTTCAAATGCAATCAGAAACTAATTTTCCTCTTCTCCTGATTTTCCTAAATTTCTGGTAAAGTCTATTTTGTAGTTTTGGATTGTGGCTTTTGATGACAGTGCCAGAGCAAGCAGCAGGGTGACAACAAGAAGTTGAAATAATGAGGTGCTTCAGGAACTTAGATTATTTTAAACTGCTATGTAACTACAGATGCAAGAGTGTTTGTGTTTCCTCTCTTCTTTGAATTTCTTCAGAATATATTTGTCTGTTAGCCTACCAGTGGTGTTCTCTAAAGTCTTGATTTATTTCCTTTTGAAAGCTACAAAACCTCCAAGATACAAGTGTGGGATCTCTAAATCTTGTCCAGAAAAGCATTTTGCATTCAAAATGTCAAGTGGAGCAGCAAATGTAGTTGGACCTAAAATTTGTGTAGAGGATAATGTGTAAGTATTTTTCCCTGTTTTTTCTAAATGTCTCTTTTGAATACTTAGATCACTTTGCACATAAAGTCAGCAGTTTAAGACATGTTAGCATTGTTGGAAGGAGAGGTTTTTTTAATATCAGTCACACTTAATGCCTTTAGCTTAAATGCATGTGGAAGGTACTCCAGTTTAGCTGTTTCTCAGCTCACACTATATTAGTACAGTTAGCGTGTACAGGAGCTGGTGCTAATGAATTCTAGAGCCAATGGTAATGTCTCTGTGAACAATAGAACCCCACATAGTAGAGTAAATAGGATAATTCATGTGTAAGAGGAAAAAAATGTATTGGTAGCATTTTCCATCACTTATCCTCTAAAGTAACTGTAAGACTAGTCTCAAGTGATCTTAAAGAGAAGACTGTTTTTAGCACTAAGTAGCACTCCTGTGTAAGGCTGGCTTAGCTCAAGCTTGCTGGCTTGTGTGGGAGTTGGTCTGCAGCAGAGCATCCAGGTGTAGCTGGGAGCACGTGCTAGCAGGAGCTCACCTTGGCACGCAGGGACTACAGGCTGCTCCTGCTGCTTTCCAATCTTACTGGTGACTTGCTTGGTGACCTTGGGCAGGCTTATCTAATCTCAGCATGGTATTTCTGCTGGTGTTACAAAACATGGTACTGTCTCATTCTGGTTGCTTAATACAGGAAGCTTAATATCTGTGAAGACGTAAGGTGATTGAATGATTAAAAGTGAGAATGCAAGTAATATTTTAATTTCATTTGTTCTGTTTGAGATTTTTGACCTTTTTTTTGTTTTAATGTCTTGTTGACTGATTAACTAAGAAGAATTTTGTTATTTCTGTCCAAAAAAGGAAAATCCTCTAATCGATATTTTGCTGAAGAAAGTGATGAAAAAAAATAGTTGCTGAAAAAAGTCCTTTAAGCGGGCACTTTAGTGCACAGCCCTTGGATTCTAAAGTCCAACTTTCCGTGGCAAACATCTTTCTGAATTCCTTCAGAGGGAAACTGGTGATCTCTGTCTTAAGTGTCCAGCAGAAAATTTGATTGATTTTATATGATCTCCTGCTTTGCTTATAGGAGATTTTATTTCTCTTACAAAAGCTCTCAACTTGTTGGCTGTAAATTCTTGGAAGAATTCTAAAACTGATGAAGGGCTGCCCTCCTGTGAGAAGCTGTTGCATTGCAGCCTCTTGCATTTGATGATGCACAAGCTGTCTCAGATGTATCAAGTCATATATCAGACCTCTGAAAAAAACTCATTTCCTCTTGAATAGCTCTTTTTTTTTTAGAAATATTTTGTGAACTCACACCCACAAAAAGGTTTTTCTGATAACTTTAAGTTCTTCCTACTTCCAAGACAGGACAGGAGGAACGAGTTTTCATAATTGGTGAAAGATACATGCAGAGTAGAGTATTTTCCTATGTATTAAATATAAGGATGTCACTTGACTTATGAAAGCACTAAAGTTGCTGATACAATTCAGAATGCAAGTAATTTGTCAATTTTTCTTCGTTATTGTATAGATATTTTAATGTGAAACAGGAGTTCTGCTTTATACAAGTACAGTTATAGCCTTGTTCTATATTGGGAGGCCATAATCCAAATTAGAAAAAACATGTTGGACTCATCATCAAAATATTAAATATTGTAGTTGCTACTTCGTGGGTTCTTTAGAAGGGGCTATATTTACTTCTTTACCAGCAACTTCTCCATGCAGTTTTATTTTTTTTAAGAAGTCAGTTGCACGATAGTGCCACAGTAACCCAATAGCAGGGTTGTATACTACATTCCTTTAGTAACTAGTAATTCTTGTATTCATAATGGTAGATTTTGTTATCTGAATCCATTATAACTTTATGCAGATGTGGAGTTTCAGTGTCTAGTCTCAGTATTAGATATTTTTCTACTGATACTTATTTACAGAGAATTTTGTAGTCCAAATGAGAGGAAGTTCTTATTCTTTTTGGGAAATTCAATGCCCACTAAATTTTGCAGGAGGGAAAAGAATGGGTTCATTGCCTTTATTCATTTATGTCCATCTTTATTTGCCATGCTTTTCTTGTTTAGAATGGATGTTCAGACATGACATGAAAATCACATGATCAGAGCAGAAATGATCCTCCAGTGGCTAAAATACTTCTGGAGTTCCTATTAACCAGAATTGAATTCTGAATTTCAGCAGAAAATTTCAAGTATTTTCTTTCAGAAATTACTGAATTAGAGTTTTAATTTAAATCACAGTTTTTGGCAGAAGATATAACTTAAGGGACTAACAGAAGAAAATGAACTCTATAATCTCTGATTACTAGTTCTTTAAAATCTTTTAAGTTCACTCTGCCAAGAGTTGCCTTTATCTGGTAGTCTTTCACAGCCTCTCTGAATACTGAGTCTGTTTCTGATACTTGTCTATTCAGTTTGTCATTCCTCTAAATTTTGGCTTCTGTCTTCATCCTGGGTGGAAGAGAGAGCACCAGAGAGGAAGATTTTGACATACTTCTATGATAGACCATTTCTTGTTTTTAGCCTATCACTAGGCATGAGAAAGCTGACATGGAAGCTGTGTGTGTAAGAATGCATTGCTTAGAGCAGGTGTCCAGACATGACCAGAAAATCATATTGCTGCAGAAGAAATGCAAAAAACTCTGAATATAACAGGACTTGGGAAAAAACTTTGACCATAACAGGATTGTACACATGTGCAGCCCCTTCTTAAGCCAGCTAGGGAGGTTAAAGAAATCCTGATCAGGGTGGAATTAAAGCATCTTCTAGAATGTGTTTGTAACTAAGAACATGTGTGCAGCTATATACTTTTGGCGAGATGTTTTCTTTAATCTCAGCTGAAGGCTTCTTCATTATCTTAAATTATTTAATTGTTCAAAACGTGTATTTGTCCTGTTTGTTACCTCTTTTAATCCCAGCTTCAAAATGTTAATGTTGGGATATTTGGGGCCTGAAGGCAGAAGAGAATTCTTCACACTGTGTGAACTGCCAGTGAACAGGGATGAGGAGGTCTGAGGTTTCTCTCACTGGAGTGGTACAGCCACCATGGTCTAAGGTGGCAGAGCATCCTACCTAAATCTTAACATTCCTGTTTCCTCTTCTTTACTGCTCTGAAGGGCTTCCATTTCACAAGGGGACTCTTTAGTCTCTGCTCCTCTGCAGTTTGGTAAATACATTTGTCATAGATTGTGACATTTTTTGGGGATGTGTGATTGTAGTCCAAGATTGTATGTAACTTTTGCTTAAAGTCCCATCAGTGTGCTAACTATTTTTCTTGCAGTTAGGTTTCCTGTTAATTGTATGAGTAGCTAAGTGGTTTGCTTTTCTTGTTTCTTGATGTGAATTTTAAATGCTTCTATTTGGTTAGCTTTTTAACTCATTAACACATTTTTGTTCGTTGTATGCTTACAAAAGAAAGATTAAAATATTGGTTATGTGACTGTGCTGATCTCCACAAATTAATATTTGGTTATTTTTAATACATTAATAACATAACTACATAAATAATGCTATTTTTTGTGACTCTTAATATATAGATATACTTTGAAATAC
>VZTT01021766.1:0-10488 GCA_013400855.1 Buphagus erythrorhynchus
ATATATATATATATATGAGTATTAATTCAATAGTAGTAAGTGACAACATCACACATTACACTCTGAAATCTACTTAAAATGTGTCCATTAGTCTATAGAGTCATTAGAGACACACATCTTCACATGATCTACTGCATAATAAGATCCTTAAAATAAAGGTCAGTTCCTTCCTTAATTATTTTGGAAGATCATTCATGCAGAGTGAAATGAAGATAATTTAAAACATCTTGAAAAACTGACAGGTTTAGTACCACCTACTTACAGGGATATAGGTTGCATCTGAAGTCAAAGAAAAGAAACCAGTGGGTTTATATAATTTGGCTAATTTTAAATCTACTTCAGGATAAGAGAAATTGCATTGCAAATTTTATTTCCTGTCCTGGCTAAATCTCCACTGGCTGCCAAGGAAGCCTACACTGACTAACTGATGACAAGCCTATTTCATGGAAGCCTACATTTAGCCAGCTGAATGCTCCTGTTTATCAACATATAAGGTAAGAATGCATAAAGAAAGCTGATGGTTGCGTAATCAAAAATAGACAGAAAATCAGTAGCTGATGTGAAGCTCCTACAAATAAATTGGAGCATCATGTTTACATGTCTTACATGTATTTCTTGAGATGTGAAACAGAACAGAAACATTTAAGGAGACAAAATGTCAGTTTGCCAATATTTACACTAATAATTTCAATGTACATTTCCAGTAACAGCCGGAAGTGACTCTAGCTCTTCTACAAGATTAAGTGCAAATTAAATATAAGCTTTAAACTATTTAGAAAATAAACTCATACAGGCTTATTTATGGCTTCCTTCAGTAGTTTTGCAGCTTCTTCCCACTCATTTTGTTTGTTCTCTTCGCAGACATTCAGCGGAGATCTTCCTTGTTGATCAGTAATATGCTACAAACAAACAGAAACACTGATTCTACATTGATTTCACTGGAGACAGGTAAACATTTACACATTCTTGAGATAATTAAAATCCTTAATACCAGAGTTCAAACATTTAATTGATACGAAATGGGAAAAGTAGAGATAAAGAAAAATATTTAACTATTTTTTAGTAATCGCTTAACAAGATCATTGTGTTTATACATTGTGATCTGGACACCAAAATATTTCTCAGACACAAGCTAGAATAAAACTGCTATTTCTATACACAAACAGAACTTACTCTGTCAATTTCTGGATGATTTAGTAGAATTTGTACTATTTCAGCATGCCCACCTCCAGCAGCAAAATGAAGAGGAGAGCTAAGTTGACCATTCAAAAGATTTGGATTGCATTTCCCTTTCTCCAACAGCATTCGAGTGGCTTCAACTTTTCCATACCTGCAGACATGTTTAAATAAGAACAGACACAGCAAATATATAATCATTTTTTTCAGATGGTCCTGATCATGAAAAAGTGTTTTTTTCCACACTGAAGAGTTTTTAGCTTTCAAATTACACCAGATACAATGGAACATAATTAAGTTTGTAGAAATTAGTATCAGTTCTACACTTCTTTGGTAATCACTGGTCTAGTAACCATTGATTTGATTCATTATAGACAAACTAAACCTTGCTTTAAGCTAGCTAAGTTTGGGTAGTTGCAGCAATTCAGTCATGGCAGAACAGAGTCCAGGTTTGTCTGGAAAAAAATAATCAGTGTGAGAATCAGAGTTCAGATTCTGATTGTCATGCAGATGGATCCTGACGATTCTTAACCCCCATGCTTAAAACTGGTAACTCTTGCGTATACTTGATGTGTAGCGTATTTACAAACTTTCTGACAAACACTAAAAAGCAAGTAAGATTGTGGGCTTTTTATTACCAAGTTTGATTTTAATGTTACTCATATCATCAGATGCACTGACCACTATATATACAACAGACTAACTTCTATAAAGATAAAACAAAAGCATTTTTACGACTAAGGAAAGCTTTCAAACACTTACAGATTAAATCACAGAGTTATAGTCAGACATGCTGACCTCTGTAAATCACCTAGTCCAGCTTCCCACTCAAAGCATGACCAGCACCACAGCATGCTCAGCTCAGCTACTGCTGTGCTGTAAAACAGCTCACAGGCTTAAGCCAACAAAGACTGTGAAAGTTAGCATGCTAAAGTAGACTCAGTGCCTCCAGAAGGAATTAGGATAGTCAGGAGAGATACAAGAGGCAAAAAGTAAGTGATGACATGATCTCCACAACTGGTCTCCCCAGAAACCATTCAAATTAAAATTATCTCAAAACCTGAAGCAATGTTTCTTTTCAGAAGGTTGACACTAACATATATTATAATCAAAGCATTAAAAGTCNACCACATCAGCCCTGGCAAGCTGTCAGTTTCAAACCACTTCTGCAAACAAGATTTTTATTTCTTTTATGTGATAAATTACATAAATGAGAGCACTAAAGAATCATGATAGCTAGAATACATTTGATTGGCAAAGCTATCCTTGACTCACCAGCATGCATAATGGATTGGTGCCCAGTGGTCACTATCCAACTGATTAACAGAAAACTTTTTATCCAGAAGGTGGCTTAATAAATCAGAGTCGCCTTCACAAGCACTGCGGTGAAGAGGGAAATCATCTACCCACTGGTGTTCCCTATGAATTAAAAGGGGAAACAGGAAAAACACCGTTCAGAAATATTACAACTTTACAAATTTACAATTTACAATTTCACAAAATTACAATATTACAACTGTTGAGAACATCAACTTTGTAAAAATTACTAACCTAGCACTAATCATAGATCTACATGAAGAATAAAAGAGAAGTTCATGCAGCTAAAATGTGCCAGTATTCATACAAATGTTTTTTATCATGCAGAAATCAAGCCACAGCTGTATTTATTAGAGTAAGAAATATTTCCCTAATGTTTATAATTTACACCTTTCTTGATTCATCCTTTACCTGTTGTGTTTCAATACTTAGAGATTTCAAATAGAATTTCATTTAAAATATATTTATACAGTGAAGCCTAAAGTAATAGGAATCTCATTCTAAGTCTACCAAGTGCTACTGTAATAAAGCAAAACAAAATTATCCATTAAAGAAAAAGGAATGTAACATAATACTTGTCCTCTGTGACACTGCTCATGCTACGTTGCCACTTTTCTCTTTTAGGAATCTGAATCTTTGAATAGTCTGGGGCTCCAAGGCCAAAGTATGGATTTATTACCACCTTGTCAACCTGTGAAGACATAATTTAAACACAACTGAAAAACTATCTCACTGAGATGCAGCTACACAATACCCCATTCCGGTCAGGTATTCTCTTGAAACTAAAGTTATGATAGTAACATTTTATAATGAAAGAGAATTATGATCAAATATGAGGATTTGAAAAACTAATGTGCACTTACTGTAAAATAACTCTGATGTGAGCACAGACTCATATCAAATAAATGAATGAACTCTAAAATGAAGATGGATGTATGTTTCACAAATACAAAATGAAAATATAGTTCTTACCCTATTGGTATATTGAAGGTCAGATCCAAACAAAGGATTATAGATACACATATCTGCTTTCTCCAATGCCAGCATTTTACTCTTTATTTCCAGGGCAGTATAACCCATGTGCAATGAGCTCTCTGTTTGACCAGGTTCTATAGCATAGGCAGGGTTTATTACATTTGTTTTAATTCTCTCAAGAGGAGATGGTCTGAATAAAGCTGGGATGGAGTGAGACTGGGTGTGCCGTTCATCCAACCACCTGCAGGAAAGAATGGGCAAGTAATTAATTTTCAAGTAGAAAAGGATCATTTTGATCATGCTGTCCATTATTTTGTTTGATTAAGGATTGCATATATGATAATCACACATTTGAATTTTAAAAAATAATTATAATGTGCACAGCCAATTTTATAAGACTAAATTACTCCCTGAATGTGAAATTTGTTAACCACACTCAGTTAAACAGTTGTATTTGCTCAATTTTGTGCAGATGCAAACTCTCAAAGAGAAGGAAATTATACACTAAGAGTAACAGTGGTTATAACCACAAAACTTAACCACACCAACGTGTCACCATTTCATTTACTTTCAGTTTATTAACATTACTACTCTGAACAAATTTTGAAACTTAAAGCAGCTTTTTTAAGTGTGAGTTTCAATATCTGTACTGACTTAAGCTTTTCAACTTACGTGTTTCATTAGGGAAAGACAGGAAAAGGCAACAAACCAGAAGGTCCAGCTTCCAAACTGCTAAGTCTCTTGAAGAGCTTTAGAGCTCTCTTATTCTCTGCTACCAGGTGAAGTCAGTACAGTACACCTGCTGTATTTTTCCTACCATATATGCAAGATAACACAGGGCTCAGGACAAGTTTTTCATCTCAAGTTTTGCTTAAATATATTTTTGCCAAATTGTTAAATTGTTTTAGTGTTATATTAAGTGGTGCATTAGTGGTCTAAAGCCAGGTTTGTATTTAGGTTTCTGCACATGCTTTTCTCACAAGCTTGAAGTTACAATGTGCCTTGCTGGAATACAATAAATTCTGTTTAGTGATTGAGCCTGGAAATACAGAAGAAAGAGAAGTAAGTACATGCTTTGGACATCCACTGACAGACCACTTGGATCTTGTCTGTCTCAGAATCATATGTAAGGATGGCAGAAGGTAACCTGCAGTTCAGTGCATATGCTTAGGCCTATTTTTAAGTCCTAGATCCAAGCTATAATGTCCTGCAAAAGCAGCATTCTCTTCACTTACTCATGGTCCTGGCAGAAAGAACAGTAAAATTGTAGTCATTGTGCTATAAATACCCTCTAAGGTTATTTTCAGGCATTTTCTCTAAACATTTGGTAGATAAATTAAATATGGCAGTTTGAATCTTTGAGAAGTATTGTTTCAGATTATGTACATATTTCCTATTATACCTCCAAGGCTTCTTGTGAGGATTGAAACACTTCTAAGCAGAACTTAGAGCCTGAAGGCATTCAGCAAGCAGCAAATAAATTTAACTGGTATGATGGTATTGACAGAAATACTACAATGCTACAAATAAACTGTAAAAACCCTACACACAGAACCTTTTAGGTAATAGCCTGTAGCATGATTTTTTACATTAGCCAGAGGTTTCAGCTAACTTTATTACTGCAAGCAAGTTCATACACAAGTGTGTCTGGTATTTCTTGGTTAATGGTAGATTAAATAAAAAAAACAAAGAAAAAGCACCTAAAACAAAAAACAAACAAACAAAAACCCCACCAAAACAACACAAAACCTGTTAATGTATTCAAATTTTAAACTACTATAAATCTGGCTAAACAACTAATCACCTTTCTGAATGTTAATTCCCTACTGCAAATAAATTTGTGTGTCTGGGGAAGATGCACTCCCTTTCTACAGGGACATTTAATTTAAATGCAAATCTTAATGGTACACAATTACAGGATATTTTTACTACACTCTGGCAAATACTCTTACTCAAATGACAATTATGTCATTTACAGAAGATTAAACATTATGATTTTACAAAACATTCACTGTGAGCATGAACTTCCCAAAAGCTACTTGATTTAAATAAACACACCATTCTTGAGTTTGCAAAAAGACTTTTAGAAATATGTTGTCAAGGTTTCAATTTCTGATAAACATGAAGAAAACACCATGATTTCTTTCTTAACCACAAGAATGCTACAAAAAACTATGTATTGCACTGACATATTATCTTTTTAATATGTATTTACATTTTGATTTAAAATATCAAACTTTTCATTTTAATGTATTTTTACTGATGGTGTCTCTTACTTATCCAAGGCAATTAACATTTTTGCAGTAAGCGTAGCAAAGTGTGTGCTGGATTCGCTGCAGACTCTCATGATGTCTTGTAAACAGTAGAACACAGGGCATCCAGGACTGTATGTATATTTTGTATTATCTAAAAAAGAAACATACTCTGACACATCAGTGAGAAGAATCTTTCTTTCCCTTCTGCATCTTTTGCAGTTACACATCCCTAATTAAGACTGTACTCTAACTTTAGACTAGAGTGACTTAATTTTCTTCAAATATTAATTGATAGCTATTACATACAATCCTTACATAGCAATTCACAACCCAACAGGTCAGGCTTAAAACCCCTACATATTCTGTCACTATTCCATCAGTGTGATCAGGTTCATTTGAGGAATAAGTGTTAAATGCATCCTGTTACCAGAAAACAAAGGAAGATGACTCAGGACTAGGAGGGGTATGTATTGGTACTGGTAACTCCACAACAGTATCTATTTGATCGTTTTTATCAAGTCTTGTAAGTAAGGCAAAAATGAAGAAGTTTCCCCAAAAGCACACAGATATTTTACTTTAATATTTTAAAAATACTTTCCTGACAAGTAATTTACTTGACTTTCTAAGGAATTTATTTACTGTTTAGAGACTTACTAAGCATTCTTCTCTGAGTAGAGAACACTGAACTGAGTAGGATGTCTTAGAGTTGCATTCAGCAAATTCTACAAAAGTTAAGGCCTGTGTTTTGAAATATAACCAAATGCACAAATACTGCTTAAACCAGAAGTGTGCTATTGTTATAAAAACAAAGGCAATACATTAAACCAAGGGTTTCTTCCTTGATTTTAAGTAACTTCTTCAAAGTATAAAATATTCAGGGAGTTTTGCACCTGCCTGCAACTTTTAATATTTAAATACAGAAAAAGATATANCCTCATCATAAAATACCTAAAAAAATAAGCCCTCAAGTGAACTTCTGCTAAAATGGGTGCAGCTTCACAAATCATGCTCAATGTTACCTTTCACGAC
The DNA here is from genome assembly GCA_013400855.1 of Buphagus erythrorhynchus. Taxonomy (NCBI): domain Eukaryota; kingdom Metazoa; phylum Chordata; class Aves; order Passeriformes; family Sturnidae; genus Buphagus; species Buphagus erythrorhynchus. The sequence continues at coordinate 6,753 of VZTT01021766.1, forward strand.
AGTTGGAACAATGTAAAGAGATGCCTCCTGGCCTGCCTTCTCTCCATCTAGAGGAAACTTCTTCATTAACACCACACGCTTTCCTAGCACATTATTTAAAGATAAGAAATAGACAAACCACAAAACAATTAATTAATCATGAAAACAAAGAAAAAAACCTAGAGTTGGCTATCTGAAAGCTTACCAATCTTCCTAGTTTCTAGGAAGAAAAAAATATGAGCTATAATCTAAAGAAAGCAAAGAAAATCTAAATACATATGAAAAATTAAAGAATATAAATATGTATATACCCATTAACATGAAAAAATCATATGACTGTAGCCCTTTTTAACTTTTCCAACCCCAGCTGCATATTTTAGCAGTGCACAAACTAAGCTGGGCATAATTAATGCTTGGGCCATCTGAGTGAGTTGAATTTAAAACTCTCCAAACTATGCAACAAACACTTTTTGCTTTTAGAAGGCATTCTTCTATGTGTATTCATTCTGTTATTCTGTGTTTGCTGCATAAAGAGCTCTGTTATGTTCACTCAGTTGCAGTTATTGCCACCTGCAACATTTTACCACGTAAACAACAGAGATGAAGTCCACAGCAAAGACCAGAAGTCCTTTAGTTATTATACTTTATACCAACCTGGAAATGTAATAGGCTGGCTCAAACAAATTTGTCAGCACAAGTGTGAGGTTCTTTGCTATGTAACAATAACTATGCAACAACAAGGAAAAAAAATGTACTCATCGAATTCCATCTGTGAGTGACAGTTATACTAGAAATATTTTCATATAGATACTGTCTTCTGAACAACTGACTTTATAATCTCTCAGTTCTCTAGCCCAAGTCAAGTTTTAGCTGAAGTTATGGATACAAAAGCCACTTCGATCTGGTTTACTGGAAGTTTAGCTATAAATCTAAACTTGAGGTGAAGAAGCAGCAGAGACAAAGATTAATTTATTAACAGTCTTTTAGTAAGCATTTTATAGAGTTGGAAGGTAAAGAGAAACAAAGGTAAATTAAAGGTTTCAGCTGTATAGTTGGCATAGGTTTTTTTGATGAACCTCAAAATATATCTTCTTTTTTTATATTAATTTCATGCTTTTGCACAACCTTGCCAATTTAAAAAATATTTTCATGGTGTTATCAAGAGTATATTAAACGGTTTTACCTTTAATACCCTGATTGGCTGGTGAAATTGGTTTGGTGGCTTCTAATACATAATCCAAGATGCTCTGGGTTATCTCAGTGCCTCCCTGAAGTTTAGTTTCCAGCAAGACTTTCTTTCTTTTTTTCTTTTGGCCTTCAATGGGAACTTCAAGCAGCAAAATCTTTCAAACAATAATGAAACCAAAGAATTTTAAGCACAGCTGAAAGAAGCACAGAACTTTAAAAAATATTATTTTTTTAATGCCACTGTAAAAGTAGTAACAAAATTCAAGAAGTACTAAATGTTGAGGAGCAGAATGGTGAAGTCAGAATGACCTCTGCCGCAGACTAAAGAGTAAAAGACAAGGCCACATCCTCTTCTTTTATATTACTACATATTTACTATATTATTTAAAAAGCCAAACAACTAATAAATAAAGAAAATAAATAGTTTTACTTCATAGGATTTAGCTCGATATTCCCGAGAATTGAGGCTAGCAGTATTTTTTGGACGGATCACAGCAACATATGCATCTCCAAAGTTTTCTGGGTTTCCCATCTCTCCTTCTTACTTTATCACTGGAAATAATGAATAAACAGGAAGAAAAGGTTCAGCTGAAAAAAAATCCAACAGCACACTAAACTTCAGGATGCAGTGCTCATATCCACTGATGCTTTGCATTGTTCATTTATTGTTCTTTAGCTGGAGAAATGCCAATGGCTGATATAATTCTGCTTCCTTTTCATAAAAGGAGAAAATAGGACATCATATAGATTTGATACAAATAAGCTTGTTTTCTAACCCATCTTCAAAATAAAAGCAATGTATTTTTTTCCACTTTCTAACTATCTTCCCCATTTTGCAAACCAGACAAAAGGCCACAGAAATTCTGAACTCTGGAAAAGATATTAAATTGAAAACGAAGGCCATTTCAAAGTGACAAGCACTGTAATTTTTAAATTGTGCTGTAACAAGTACTGCACTTCTGTGAGTTCCACATGGATTTCAAGAAAATACCTGGCTTTCATCTACCCCCCACAAAGTAGAACACAGTCTTGCCTACAGCCAAGTAACAAAGCTGATAAAAATAAACTTTAATATGGATTCATTTACTTAGTTTTATTTCAGTGGGGATGCAAATTGGTGCACAATTAATTCAAATAGAGCTTCTGAAAGGAATATATCTTTAGTGTCTGACAAAAGTGAATAGAAGCATTTAGATTTAAGAAAAAGCTTTGCTTACCCTTCTGTTAAACCAAGGTGACAATTCCTAAAATCACAAAATTGTACGGAAATTATATGGAAAACCTCCTAAAGCTAAATCACATATCAGCTTCCAGAAAGAAGGTTATGTCTGACCATTTCCACCTTCCAGCTGATCATTTTCTTCATCTGCAAATGAACATCCTTTCATTCCATAGCATCAGTAAGCACATGCTTTTTGCAGATTAATTCCTCCACATATTTTAAATGTTAGTATTTCTAGCTTCTCCACTTCTGCTAGAAGAAACAGAGGTCTTCAGATTCCTATGCCCTTAGTCCAGTCTTTTTCCTGGGATCAAGACTACCTGAAAAGATATCGAAAAAACCTCAACGTAAATAACAGCATGGATATTTTCACCATCAGTTAGGATAAATACATTAGTTAGAGGATTTAATGATGGTATGTGAATAACATAATATCTGAAGAGTAACAGCTCTTCTGTAATGATCTGCATTTTAGTAGCATCTAAAAACATTGAATAAGCAACATGCTGAACTATCCCTTACGTACAGCTGGGAAAGGCATGCTCCTTGGGTTTCCTTACACGTGCTTGGATACACAGGGTTTGGGTCATAGGCTTGTGTGGAGGGAACCTGCACTGGTACGGCCGGGTCACCTGGATGACAGGTGACAGGACAGGTGAATGAGCAGCAGGGGAACTCCCTCTGCCACTGCTGTGCACTACATCCAGTGCAGAACGAGCATGCCGACAGTGCAATATGACTCCAGAAAACAAAAAGTGCGAATGAAGAAGGGTGGGGTTATAAGGATGTGACAATAAACACAATCAGCTTCAGGAGACACCACCACGAACTGATTCTGCCCAACTCCAGGTGCTAACAACGCGGACCCAAAGGCTGCCGGTCTAAGGCACGCCTCACCCAGGCTTCTCCCAGCACCGCCAACCCTTCCTGCCTCCCGCAGGACCCGCCGGGACTCCCGGCCGCGCCACCCCCGTCGGGGAGGAGGGAGGCCAGGGCGTCGGGAGCCTCGCAGCGCTGCCTCGCCTCGGCACGGCCGGAGAGCGATGGGCGGGAGGCGGCCCCGCACTCCAGCATCTCCCGCCCCGCACCGCCCGGCCGGGAAACGCCCCCGAACTTCCCCGGCCGCGCCCAGGAGCCGCCGGGCACCGGCCCCCGAGGGGTGCTCCCGCTGAATCCCCGCGGAGCGGGACCGGCTCCCCCGCCCTCAGGACCGCCCCGGGGCCGGGGTGAGGGAGCTCGCCCCAGCCCCGCTCCCCTCCTGCCTGCCTTGCCTTCCTCGGTGGCGCCTGCCGCCGCCTGCCCGCCGCATCCTCCCGCCGCGCCCGCCGCCCAGGCCCCGCGTCCCGG
>VZTT01021766.1:10873-29249 GCA_013400855.1 Buphagus erythrorhynchus
CGGGCGGGGGCTGCGGGAGGGCACGACGAGCGGAGCCCGCCCGCGGCGGAGCCTGGAGGCTCCGCACATCGGGGCGTCGGCAGCGCCGCGCATCGCAGGGGGGCCGGGCCGGGCCGGGAGGCGGCTCCGGGGGCGCCTCGGTGCCGCCGGCAGGCGAGGGGAGCGGAGAGGGGAGGAGGGAGCAGCCTGAGTGCGGAGGTGAGCCAGCGGCAGGTTACCGGGGTCAGTGCGGCAGGGGGCTGTGAGGAAAGGGGATGGCGGGGGCCGCCGGGCCGGGGGGTGAGGGGGGAGAGACGGCGGCGGCGANGGTAAGGGGGGAGAGAGGCCGGCGGAGCGCGGGGGGCTCGGCCGGGAGCTGGCCGGGTGGGGGGGATCGGTGGCAGCTGCCCCGGGCGCGGCCGGGAGCGTCGTAAAGTTTGGAGCTGCCCGATGGCCTGGCTTCAGGCAGGTCCCGCCACTAGGCTCATGCCCGCCTTGTTCGTAGCCGGGAAATCCTGCCTGGAAGGCAGAAGGGGGAAAGTGCGAGTGGCCGGAGTGGGAGCGTGTGCTGTGGGGCGAGTTGTGACAGAGTGACCTGGCTTCCTGCCTCGGTAACGCCGTCAGAGCAGCCCTTGAATAAATTTAAACGCTCGCGATCTCGGGGATGTGGGTCTTTTTTTTTTACTCAGTGGAAAAAATGTAGCCTTGATACCGTAGCAGTTTTATGTAAGTAGCAATATCCCTCTCCTAGGCATGTCTAAGCATATACTGGAAATTGGGCAACTTTAAAAAATTAATCTTAATAATTCATGACTAGTCAGTCTACCTCTTCAAATAGTATGCAGAAGATATACAGAGTCACGAAAACATTCTCGGCAGAGTAAAGCACTAATACTACAGCTTAAATTGTTTGCATGGATCCCTCCATTATGACTAACCGTCCTTGATTGCACCTTCTTTCAGTGCATTTCTGTGCTTACCAGTTCCAGAAATTGAGTTTTAGTTGTAGGCATAACATCAATAATGTGCTGTAATTTAAGTACATTCACTAAAGAGAGAGACGCTTTTGAGAGGATTTTGGCTGTGGGGGTTAGCAGTGAGAAGAGACTGTGCCTTCCTTACGCATATGACTGTTTTATCCTTACTTTCATCTTTTTGATTTTCAGTATGAAGTGTGGTGGATTAATTTCTCTTTAACTGCTTTTGCGTACAGATGAAAATTACTCTTCTTTCTTGTGGGGGGAAGGCTTTAGTCACAAGGAAAGCAATAGCATTTTTCAACTACTTAGAACATGTGACTTGTTTCATTAAGATGTCTACATTGAAGTAAATTGGTAGAATTTATAGCAACTTTTCTTTTTTGTGGAGGTGGAAAGAGTAAATGGTTGTATTAACAAATCACAGAAGAGGCTTCTGCAGACTTTAATTCCAGGCTTTTCTGTGATCCTGTACTCAGTCAATTCCTTCTTCAACAAATTTTACTTAAGTCCTTAATCAAAAGGATAATATATTTTTAATAATACAATCTATTATTCCTGAATTCAAGTATTACTATAGTCTACAAAAAAGCTAAACAATGTTAGTGGTGCTCTGTATTCATGTATATATGCATCAGCAGAATATTATGAATTAAAATTAATTTTAAAAGAAAGGAAAAAAATTACAACTGTGGCACTATAATGATAACATCAGTAGCCAAAACCCAAAAGTTAGGCAAATAAGTTTTATGCAGTCTCTTTTATTTTCACTTGTGCCATACACATCTAGATAGGACAAGGTATGTAAGTACACAATTAGACTTATTGCACAGAATGTGGAGTTTCTAGACATAGTTGCATATTGCATGTGAATTTACATGTATCTCTTATGTATGCCTATCTGGCCAACACACTTTAGAAAATTAAAGAAAACTAAGCATGTAAATATGAAAATGAATGCATTCTAAAACTGTCAGCTTTTATTCAATGGAGCAACTGTAAAAATTATCTTAGAAAATGCCATTACGTCTTTGTTCACTATATAAACACTTTGTTCACTATATTAACACTTTGTTAACACTATGGTTGATTTATTCTGTCCTGAGCAGTTTATCACTCCTGGTCTGTGACATCTCTGCTGTGATTGTTTATCACTATATTTATTTTTGTTTCAGTAGTAGAGCTTTGTTTATTAATCATTAATTAGTTTGACTAGCAAGTTTTGTGATATTTTGGATTTTTGTTTGGTTTTGTTTTTAAAGGATTGTTTTGTTTTATGCATTAGAGGAATTTTTTTTTTGGGGGGAGGGTTGTTTGTTTGATTTTGAGGGGTTTTGCTAGTTGGATTTATTTTTGCTGTTCAGATGTCATGTAGTTACCGTTACCTGAGTAGTTCATTAACGTCTCCTTGGAATCTGATAAGTAGATGTTGCTGTCTGCAGTTGTCACTGTTGGAAGTTTTGTCAGCTTTGCTAAGGTGACTCATGCCAGTAAGAAGGAAAATTGAGAAGCTGGAGGTTACCGATACATGTGCTGAACCAGTTTCATTTCTAATCATAATACTCTGTTTGCATAATTGGTAATGACACATAGCAAAGAGAGATGTGTTTTGCTTGAAGAGCAGCCCTGTGGAAATTCTGAAATGTTCAAAATGACATGGAAAATTCTGTTTTCAACATCATTATCATCAGGCAAGACTTTTACTGCTTTTGCTTCCTCCTCCCAAAATACATACCGTAGTTTTCCATGGAGCATTATAGAAATCACACTTATGGGTAAATTTTAGGGGGAAAGATTATTTCATGCAAGATTATATTACATTTTACATTGAAAGTTCAAGCCAGAGACGTCTACCTAATGTTTAATGACTGCTGTTTTTCTTCATAACTGCTAGATGTCTTCCAGAGTTACTGGAAACAGACAAGTTAGTCTTTGTGACAGTGGAAGGCCAAGTGCAAGGTCCCCACCTGGGTCAGGGCAAGGTATTGGTACAGGCTAGGGGGTGAAGGGATTGAGAACAGCCCTGCCGAGGAGGACTTGAGAGTACTTTTGGATGAAAAACTGGACATAAGCTGGCAGTCTGCACTTGCAGCCCAGAAAGCCAATTGTGTCCTGGGCTGCATCAAAAGCACCATGGCCAGCAGGGTGAGGGAGGAGATTCTGCACCTCTGCTCTGCCCTGGTGAGAGAGACCCCACCTGGGATGCTTCATCCAGCTCTGGGGCCCTCAAACAGCAAAGACATGGACCTGTTGGAGCAGGTCTGGAGGAGGGCCACAAACATGGAGCAGCTCTCCTATGAAGAAAGGCCGAGAGAGTTTGGGTTGCTCAACCTGGAGAAGGCTCCTTGGAGAAGCTGTTGCAACCTTTCAGTATATAAAGGGAGCCCACTAGAAAGACTTTTTAGTGGGGCCTGTTTGGACAAGACAAGCAACAAGAGTTTTAAACTGTTTTAAATAAGGCAAACACTTCTTTTGATCTAAAGCTTATTTTATTAGGACTGCTAATATTATTGAATTTTCTTTAAGGGATTTTGTTAAGTTGCTCAAGAGAGATTTTCATTTGGTGGTTTCCTTAGATTTGTATTTTAAGCTAGGTAAATTCTGAACTCTGCCTGTTGGAGGATAATTTCAGCTAAAATATGGGAAGACATTGTTAATGAATTACTGGAGGGAAATAGGAGGGTCTTTTTGCTGAGCACTTGGGATCCTTCCTTGCTCAGGTGCCGTTATGGAGCAGCTGTGTTACAGTGTTGCAAAGAAAAGCTACTATTGTAACTTATTTAATTCTGTGCTGACAAGGAAGACAAAGGGACAAAATTAATCCTTTAAAAGCAAGGTTTATATTTGTGCCTGAACTTACACCTAGAAGTCAATGTTTGCACACAACCTTCTCTATAGTAACATTATTCTTTGACAGTACCTTAGCGTAGTTTATATTACATATTGACAACTGAGGCACTGTATTATTAATTCTGTTTAAAATAGTTTTTATGTGCAGGCTTCTGTGTTGGAGAAAAAATCATTAAATTTCTTGGGGATTTTCTCTACTTAAAGGAGTTTCCCAGTGGCTTGTGATTTCCATTTTAAGACACCTGAAGAACCTGCAGTAGATGTGATATGGAAGACTCGCTATGCTCTCTCAGCCTAGCTGAGTGCAGTGACTTTAAGGGATAAGGGGTGATGGTGACAAGTTCCTGCCCAGTGCAGCAGAGGTGTGTCTCTTCTGTGGCTGCCTTACCTTCCCAAATGCCCTTACATAATACTTAGGAGTCTCTGCACATGAAACCAAACAGTAACAAGGACGATGGTTCATCTAGCTTAGTGCTGCTAAGGTTAAGTTGACCTATACCCTGTATCAAATCTGCTCCCACAAAGCAAAAAGGATGGATCATTGTCACAGGAGACTCACTTCTGAAGGGAACAGAAGGCTCAAAGAGAAGGACCAGCTTCTTAGGGAAGTCTCTTGCTTCCCTGAGGCCTGGGTTAAAGATGTGGAGAGAAAGTTTCCTGTCCTGATATGGCCTTCAGATTAATATCTGTTATTGATTTTTTTTTCCCCAGGTAGGCAGCAGTGAAGTTGCAACAAGAAGTATGAGGGCAATGAAGAAAAACTTCAGGGCCTTGGTTAAGGAATCAGGAACACAAGTAGTGTGTTTCTCTGTTCTTCCAGTCGAAGGGAATGATGAGGGAACGATCAATTCCTGGCTCCAAGCGTAGTGTGACTGGCAGAATTTTGGGGGGTTTAATCATGGGTTGGTTTACATGACACCAGGCCTTCTGGCAACAGACAATGTACACCTACCTCAAAGGGAGAAAAAGATCTTTGCACAGGAGTTAGAAGGGCTCATTAGAAAAGCTTAAACTAGACTTGAAAAGGGAAACTGATAAAACCAGGCTCACTAGAGATAAGCCTGGGGGCAGCACACCCATGTTTGAGGGATGGTGTGCTAGTGATGATCTTTGATCATCCGTTTCAGTGAAGACAGGATAAAGATCCATGTGGCAGCAAAGACCAGTGGTTATCCCTATGTTAGAAACCACAGAAGCATCTGAGATTGGTCATACAGGAATTAGGACTTCTTCCCCAAAAAAAGTGGAGGTATAAATAGCCTGACTGAAGTGCTTCTGCTTCAGTGCACGCAGCACAGACAACAAATAGGAGGAGCTGGAAACCATTGTGCAGCAGGAAAATTATGATATAATTGCCATTATGGGAACATGGTCATTGTGTGATGACTCACAACTGGAGAGCTGCAGAGGATGGATGTAAACTCTTCAGAAGGGATAGGCAAGGAAGGAGAGGCAGTGGAATAGTCCTTTGTTTTAGGGAGTGCTTGGATTGTCTAGAACTTAATTATGGTGCCAATAGGGTGGTTTATGGGTGAGAATAAGGGGTAACGCAGTAGTGCAAATATCCTTTGCATTGGTTGGGAGTCTCTATGTCTAGCCAGCTTGCAGAGGCAGACAAAATATTCTCTGAGCAGCTGTGAGAAGTTTTACAATCATTAGCCCTTGTTCTCTTGGGGAACTTCAGTTCACCAGATGTCTGCTGGAAATACAATGCAGTGGAGAGGAAACAGTCCAGAGGAAACAGTTCCTGTAGTGTCTGAAAGAGAACTTCCTGACGCAGTTGGAGAGTAAACCAGTTAGGGAAGGTACCCTGCTGGACTTACTGCTCACAAACAGAGAAGCACTTTTGGTTAATGTGATGATTGGAGTCCCTCTAGGGCACAATGATTGTGAAATTACAAAGTTTTCAATTCTTGGAGAAGTAAGGAGGGAGTCAGTAGAGCTGTTATCTTGGACTTCTGGAGGGCAGACCACCATATTGAGGAGACTGGTTGAAAAACTTTTGAGAGGCATTCCTAAGAGGGAGAGGAGTCCAGGAAGGATAGACATTTTTGAAGAAGGAAATCATAGAAGTGCAGAAGCAGGCTGTCCTCATGTGCCTAAAGAAGAGCTGCTGGGGAAGAAGACCAGCCTGAACAGAGTGTTCTGATTTGAAATCAGGAAAAATAGTAGAGTCTATGGCCTCTGCAAGAAGGAGCCAGCAACTCAGGAAGACTACAAGGATATTGTGAGGTTATCCAGGGAGAAAGTTAGAAAGGCCAATTAGAACTTAATCTGGTGACTGCTGTAAAAGTTGATAAAAAGTGTTTCTATTAATATACCAGTAACAAAAGGAAAGCCTAAGAGAGTCCTCATCCTCTGTTGGATGAGAGGGCAAACAAAGTGACAAAAGATGAGGAAAGAGGCTGAAGTACTTAATGCCTTCTTTTCCTCAGTTTTTAATAGTATGACCAGCTATTCTGAGTACCCAGCCTCCTGAGCTGGAATAAAGAGACAAGGAGCAGAGTGAAGGCCCTGTAATCCAAAGGGAAAGGGTCAGAGACCTTCTACACCACTGACACACTCACAAGTGTATGAGGCTGGGTGGGATCCACCCAAGGGTACTGATGGCACTGGCAGAAGTGCTCACTGAACTACTTTCCATCATTTATCAGCAATCCTGGTTAATGGTGGAGGTCCCAGGTGACTAGAGGTTAGCAAATGTGACACTCATGTATAAGAAGGGCTGGAAGGAGGATCTGGGCACCTAGAGGCCTGTCAGTCTGACCTCAGGGCCAGAGAATATCATGGAGCAGATCATCTTAAGAGTCATCACATGGCACATACAGGACAGCCAGGGGATCAGGCCCACCCAGCATGGTTTGTGAAAGCTGGGTCCTGCTGGACCAAGCTGATCTTCTAGGACAGAGTGACCTGCTTAGTGGATGAGCAAACAGCTGCAGAAGTTGTCTACCTACGTGTCAGTAAAGCCTTTGACACCGTTTCCCACAGCATTCTCCTGGATAAACTGTTTCCACTGGCATACTCTTCTCTGGGCAAAAAAAAAAAAAGTGTCTGGATGTCCAGGCTCACAGAGTGATGGTGAGTAGAGTTACATCCAGTTGGTGGCTGGTCACTAGTGTTCCCCAAGGCTCAGTATTGCCATCTATCCTATGGAATATCTTCACTGATGATCTAGAAGAGGAGATCCAGTGCACCCTCAGTCAGTTTGCAGACGACACAAAGCTGGGTGAGAGTGTTGATCTGCTGGAGGGTAGGAAGGCTCTGCAGTGCAATCTGGACTGGCTGGATCCATGGGCTGAGGCCAGTGGTATGAGATGTAACAAGGCCAAGTGCTGGATCCTGCACGTGGGTCACAGCAGCCCTATGGAGATCTACAGGCTTGGGATGAGCAGCTGGAAAGCTGCCTGCCAGAAAAGAATCTGGGGTTTTGTCAACATGATGTCACCTAGGGCTAGCCTGTGATATAACTTAGTGGAAAAGTGATAAAAATGATTGTGTCTAATTGTGAGAATTCTTACTCAGTTTAATTTTGTGGTACTTGTCTTAATTCAAATAATGTCTTTTGTAAAGTGTCCTATAGGGATGTTAGTAATCTCTCACTTTCCCCCTCCCATCCCCACCTTCCTTAAGGAAAGATATAGTTCTGGAGGTTTCAAAGCTTTTTTGGGGAAAATACACTTAACATGTATAATGCTAATTATATATGTTCTTATGGCATATTTCTTGACTGGTTTGCATAGTCTCTGATCAATTGTGATTAAATGGACATAAGTTGGAAACTGATTCTCTGCTGCAAGTACTTCACCTCATGATCACTTTTCTTGGAATTTAGCACAGGAAATAATTAGATTTTTCTAGTTTATAATTCTGCTTTTTAAACAAGCCCTGCTTGTTCTTATAGCAGGTACTTTAAGAGACAGTAGGAACATTGTGTCCTGTTTGTGTCCTGGTTTTGGCCTTGGTTGTAAATTACTACAAATGAAATAACTTAGAGGAGAAAATTCTATTTGATGGATTTATTAGTTTGAGTCCACTTAAGATATCTGCTTCAGGGAAGTTCTGTAGATGTTAATTGTTATAAGCAATGGCCCCCTGCCCTTTTATTTCAAGTGGATTTCTAAGAGGAATTTTTTAATGGCAAAGTTACAAATGGTATATTTCTATCAAAAATGTTGTGTAGGAACTCAAAACTGTATTAAAAAAACTGTATTAAAAAAGATTTTTTTTTTTTAGGATGCTCAGGTGAAGCAGTGATGATAATTGAAATATTTCCTGTTATGAACCAGCCTTTGGAGAAATAGCTGAAAAATTGAGAAAAGGTCATGATACATATTTGTCAATGTTTTTGCAAATAAAATACATCAAATACTGGTTCTATTAAAATTTAATGTGGACTTAAGAATAGGAATTTTAAGACAGTTGAAGATTATTAATGAACTCTCTACTAAGGGTTTGACTGTTACTGTACTGCTGTGACATGCAGTTTTGTGTTTTTCTTTGTATTTCTGTTGGTTACTATGTGTGTAAGATGTGCAAGGCTGGATGCATACATCAGGACTAATTTTTGACAGTAACAACCTGTATATGTTCTTGCAGTAGACTTTTCCCCATAAGTATTTTTTTTCTTATTAAGAAAAAAATTATTATTTCTTATTTCTTGCCTCTGTAAATTACTTGCAGAATTGTCATTTTTTTTAGAATTTTTAATTTTTTAATCCAGGTGGCTGTGTTGTGTTCTAGATCTCTAAGCAGCTGAGGGACAAGCAAATATATTCATCTCCGGTTATCTCTACTATGTTGAAAGACTACAGACAGACGTGCAGAAATGTTCTGGCAGAGTAGAGCCCAGAAAATTTCTTGTTAATCTCTTGAATGAAAAATGGTGAATTTCATCAATGTTGTGAAGAAATGGCAGAAATGTGTACCTACTAAACTATGAAGACCAAAGTTCCCGCTGTACTAATAATGCAGGTTATATGTTTTAACATTCTGAGAACTTAATTGACTGATGAAGTTATCTATATATCCATAGGTTGGGGATTTTGCTATTTTAAGGCTCAAATCTTGAGACTCAGCTGTATAGCAGATTTCATGATAGCGGAACACAGTTCTTCAGCAATGATCTGGCACATTTATTCTGTAGAAGTAGATCTACTGCAAAATTGTACTAGCAAATAATCTAGGTCTATGAAGCATTGTGAGTTAAATATTCTAAGATAAAGCATTTGTTCTGTACGAAAGAATTCCTGTTACTTGCATTCTCTGAAAGTTTGTATATGGAAGTACACAGCCTGCAGTACTGAGACATTACTAATAGCTCTGTAGCTTATTGCAGTATAAATACACAATGGCTCTTGATTTAGGCCCTTTTCCCAGACTTCTTGAGAGTCACTGACACAGATACTTGGTGTATTTAGTTCTCCATATTTAGAAGGATGTGTTGGAGAGAAATCTTTCATTGGAGCTATTTCAGTGAGTCACCAAGTGCAAACTGCCCATTAAAAAAATACTGAAGAGGCTTTATTTGGTGACTTACTTGTGTGTTGAAGTACAAGTTCTTTGTAACATCCCATTTACCAACCTGTTAATTAGTTAAAATTAAACTGCATGGAAGTCCTTTATCCTTTTCAGGACATGATAATTAGTATTCAGTAAAATTAAATAGTGCAGCTTTGCATTTATAATCTTAATTAACTACCTGGATGATGTGATGGAATGCACTGTCAGCAAGCTTGTTGATGACACCAGGTTATGTGGGCTGGAGGGCAGGGCTGCTCCTCAGAGACCTTGACAGGCTAGAGAAATGGGCTGACAAGAACCTCATGGCTGGTGTTCAGCAGAATCTGAACACAGGAACAGAATAACTACACAGTGGTACAGGCTGGGAACCGATGGCTAGAGAGCAACATTGCAGCAAATGACGTTGCTTTGCTGGTGGACACTGAGTGGAATGTGAGTCAGCAAGCTACCTTTGAGCAAGAATGAAGCCAGTCACTGAGAGAAGTGAGTATTTCTGTCAGCTTGACATTTGTGTGACAGCATCAAAAACAGTGTCTAGTTTTGTGCTTCTTGGTGTAGGAGAGGAGCTGACATTCTGAAGCAGGCCTAGAGGAAGACTGCCAGGATAATTAGAGTACAGAAGCACATAATGCAAAAAGAGAAGCTGGAAGAGCTGGCTGTCCTCTGTTCAAAGAAGACTAGGGCAGTGGATCTTGTTTTCGGTTAATGGGAGAAAAGACAGAACCAGACTCTTCTTGGAGGAGCTGTGTGATAGGGCTGGAGACAACAGAAAAAGTTCAAGCAAGGGATGCTTCAATTAGACATTAGGAAAAATTAGCATCATTGGGGTGGTCAGATGTTGGGATAAGTAGTCTGAAGAAGCTGAGGGATCTCCATATTTGGAGATTCTCTGAACTTGAGAATGGCGTTGAGCAGCCTTTGAAGCTCTGAAGATTGCCTTGAGTAAAGGATGGAAGCTGTTGACTTCGAGAGGTTACTTCCAATGTAAATAAGTGCTTGCTTTGTATCTCACGATATGGTTGCACAACTGTTTTCTCCCTCCTCTGCATACAACTGGTTTTGACCCAGCTGATGTGTTTGGCCCAGAGACCTGAGGAGTTCTGTAGAAGAGAACAATATTGTTGTCTTAAATAAACTGTACTATATGCCTCAAACTGTTTTTTAACCTGACTTTCACACAGTCAAAGATTTTAAGTGATCAGTTTAATGCTTTGGATTTTCATGTGTCTCTCATGAAATAGACTAATCCTTAATAAGATTTTTTTCCCAGAGTGTTATATGTTAAGGGTTTTTTTTCTGTAATACAGCTTACTATTAGTAGAAGTAGACCAATTACTTGTGCATTCTTTCAGGCAATGAAATTAATTAATAATTTTAATTGGAATACTGGCTTATTCTGTTTTTTATTTTTTTGCTGAAGTTGGGTATTTTTTGTGTGGTTGGTTTGTTTGGGTTTTTTCCCCCCAAAATTCATAAATTCAGACTTTCTCAATAAGCAAGCTGCCTGAAGTTTATAATTACTTACTTCATAAAGGAATAGAAAGTTAAATTCACTTGTCTGGTATAGGAGTTAGGCAGCACATTCTAGTATAAAATACTTTGTAGTAATGTTTAATTAAAAAGAGATAATTTGGAGAGTTTAGTCTTTGTTACTCTGAATGTATTTGCAATGTAAAGTGTGCAAACCTTAATAAAACAGTCACATAATTTTACTGTAAATGTGATGTAAGTTGCCTTTTGATTTGGTCTTTATTTCATGGAAATACCTTTTAAGTTTATTCAGAAATCCTGTTCATTTTTTGCTGCATGTATTTTGCTGCATGTATATATGAGTAAGAAATCAGTATGGAGAACCAGAGTTTTAAAATAAGTCCTTAAGAAGATGATTGGTTAACTTTTTTAACCCTCTTCCCCTTCTTTTATCTATTTGTACATTTTTCTATATACAAATAGATGATGAAGATAATGAGTCAAGTTTCTCTTTAATTAGTCACAAGGCTGAAAAGTATACTGAATTATTTTCAGTTTTGTTAGGTTGTGGTATTAGGGTAGCTGTAAGAGTTACTGATAATTATGTCCTTCGTTATTTTAGAGGAGAAGTCTTCCTCAGAGGTTCTCAATTTTAGAATCTACTCATGAGTGCAAGGGAAGAAGTCCTACACCCCAAAATCATGTGTTTTTTGGGAATAACTTCTGTATGAATAATACAATTTCTAGGAAAACCAGACTATTTTCTATGAGTCTTCAGCATGTTTTAGCTTCTTCAAAGGAATGATGACATTTTGATCAAAGCAGACTGGGTTAGTGCTAAAGGGAGGTGTTCAAAAAAGGTTTTTTGAAACATAAAACCTCAGTATGAACTTTGAACAGAAAAATATTCTTGAAACAGTCTACTCATAGCTTACTGTGAAACTAAATCCTTTCACATTCCTAAAAGCCAGACAGTCCACCCTCAGCATGCCTTGTTTTAGCTATTGTATAGTTTATTTTCCCAGTACTGCCTGAGCCTGCTTACTGTGGCTCTGATGATTCCTGTTCTCTTTCTAAACTGCCCACCCAGCTGCTGTATCCAAACAGCTGAGGGCACACAAGAAATGTTCTGATGCAATAATTGTATGCTGTGGCCCCACTTCCCTACAGTTGAGGGATAACAAATAATTTTTATTTAAATGTGCTACGTTCTATGAAATGAAAGTGGCTTTAAAATCTATCCACACAGAGTTGAAGATGAATATGAGAGCAGTATGCTGTTTTCAAAATGGATTCAATGACATATGAGGATGCAAAATGCAAAGTTTTGGGCTTTTTAAAATACTTTGCCATTCTAATTGATTAGGATATAAGATTTCCATGTCACTCAGACACTTGATTGCATCCTGAATAAAAGAACAAGCTTTTGCATAGGTGGATTATATGCCTTTTAGAGTAGGTGGTTCCATCATCCCTGTTTCCTGGAACATTCCAGCCTCATGCCTTTCTGTTGCAACGCAATAAGTTTTCACGCAAACCACAGTTTGAAAAGGGAGTCTCTTGTATTTATTTCCTCTCTTTATAGAGGTATATTTTGATTACTGTACATAGTTACTCATGGCTGGTTTTTAAGCTGTTAGGTATTTGGTTCAGAGATACTTTTTACTTTATAACAAATAGTCTTCCATTTCTCTCATTTCTTGTCTACTTGTTTTTTCCCTTCAGTATTTTCTAGAGAGTAGTTTAGTGCAATTAGAACATCCTTCGTGCTGTGCAGGATGCTGTATGAGAACGTAGAGTGATACCAGAGTAGATTTTTAAAGCTGTTTGTGCCTGTTGAAATTTTCAGAAGACATTTAAATCCTCTAATGAATATCTCAACCCTACTGATAAAGTTTTGTTTCTTCATATCTAGCAGCAATTGAAAATCAGGTCCACGGATTGTTCCCCAGCCAGTTTTAAGTCCATTATGAAATATGATGCAACAGGATTAGTGTTATAGGGGGGAAGGAAGGTGGTATTGTTAAACATCTCTTTCCCAAAGTGCTGGTGGAGAGGGACTACATTAGATGTATTTCTCACCTCTCCCTACTTCAAGACTATGTTTGTTCAAAAAGTTTTGTGCCAGTTTAGTAGACTTTGTTCTCACTGGAGTCCTGCTGGGCCCCTGCAGCTACACTAAACCTTTTTCACCAATACCTGCTTTTTGACTGTCAGGGTAGAGAGCTTGAATTTTTCCCTCTAGTAAATGCAAGCTCACCTTTGTCCTTTCACTGCCCATTTGAGAGGGATTTTAGTTGTCTTTCCACACAGGTCTTGCTTGCCTAGTGTCAGATACCTGAATAGCATCAGCTGTTGCTGTTAACAATCATGTGGGATTTTGCTTAGTGAAATTAAAACTGGACTCAGACAGGGGTACCCGTTTTGCTGACATTTTTGTAAAGGGCTGAGGTGAAGTTGCTATATCAGTTATTTGTTGTGAGGTGCATCCTGATATGATTTGATACTCCTTTGTACACTGCCCAACATAGGTTATTGCAAGCTTAGGTGCAGTTTGCAGCAGCCAGTGCTGCATTTGGTACTGTGATGCCTGCTCTGTATCTGCAGTCTCCCACTCCACCCAGCAACATCTTCTAGTCCATGCTCCATCCACTATCCCTTCCTGAGTGTATGGCTGCTGTCAGAGTAATAGCTGATAAAATAATGCTGGACTACAAAAGAAACTTAATGAAAACTGTTCCTACTTTAGCTAATGCAGTGGTACTGCCTTGCCTCTAGCACTCAACCAACTGTGGGCTTTGCACAGTTTGCACGTTGGTGATGTTTCTGCCTCTGTCTGCACTTCAGTATGAATAAACACTGTTTTGAAAGTATTTCCACTCCATACAGTATGCGCTGGTATAAATAGTCCTGCCTCCCTATCACTCCTGGCATGCTCTGGCTGTTTGAACCATCAGCATCCAGGAAGAAACCCCAGAAGAGGGAATTGATCTGAGTTAGATTATTCTGCTTCTCTGTACAGTCACCAAAATGAATCAACAAGGGAAATTGTGGAAATATGGATGAACAGAGGGGATGGATCAGAAACAGAAAGGGCATTATCAGCTCTGGTGTCAATTAAAACCACTTTAGAAACTACAGTGTAAGTTTCTCATGCATCATTAGTGTCATAAAAAGATACCAGAGGCAGATTTCCAGCTTGCTAAGTGCATGCTTCATAGTAACTGTAAAAATTACTTTATAAATTCTGAAGCTTTCAGGGAAGTCTGATAGAGGTCTCACACTGATCTGGGCAGGGAAATGGGCATTGGGGAGGAGAACAACCTAAGAAAAGAATAAGAAGTATAGGGGGAAAAGAAATGCACTGTTTTTGTGACTTTTTTCTGGTGGAGAGTGGGGGTAGGGAATGTTCTCTTGTGGTGCCTTTTACTTTACAAGCAGGAAGAACTATTCTTAAATAAGTGCCTGCATGTTACATTGGCACTTGAGCAGGTTTTTCATAAGGCAGTCACCAAGGGATTCTTGAGCATCACAACTCTGCAAGCTGCTGAGACTAATACAGCTGGTTGCCCCAGCTTTCGTCTTGTCTGCCACTGCTTGTCTTTGCTCCTAAAAATCTCTGCAACTGGCAGTGGAATTTTTCTTCTAACAAACACTGTCTTCTTGGATCTTACCCCAGTGGATTTCTGTCTCATTTTCAGATAGCCAAATATAAGTTTGCTGGTACCTAGTAAATGCTGGATTGATGATTGAATTTTTCTTAGGCGTAGGTCAGTCTGCATAAGAACTGCTTTATGAGTCATGGTAGAGGAGGTTGAATGGGCTTGTCAAACTGAAAGAGAGACCTGGTGACTTAACAGCAGTAAACCCGCTCTTCTACATTAGCAGGCTGGATTCCATAGTCTCAAGTGGTCATGCACCATCTTGGGCTGGATAGCTGCTGTCACTGCTTTGCAGCCAGGTGACAGTTACTTTAAAGTATTCCCTTATGTGAGGAGGCATGCCTAGCTGTGGAGGCAGCAGGAAGGGAGCGCATGTCCCAGTCCCAGCAGCACCACCACAGCAGGGAAAGCCCATGTGCAGATGTCCTCTGTGACTTTGTGAGCAGCATTCGGAAATAGCACTGGCTGAGAACCTCCTGTGCAGTGTCACTGACACCTCCCGTGGCGGGAGGGTGACCTGGATCTTTCTGTTCTGCAGGACCTCCCTGTCTAATGTGGCAGCAAATAAGGGACACAGAGGTCTTAAAAGTCACCTTACCTAACCAGAAGTACTGGATCCATGGGTGAGTTAGCTCTGCTTCGGCACTGTCAGTCATTCTTTTCTTATGACTCTGGGAACTCTATGAAGCAGACATGGAAGGAACAGAGGCAGTGACGAACATAAACCATGTGAACTCCACATTATGTATTTTGATATTAGATGGTGGTGTGAGCAAGCAGTATTAGAAACAAAAGGAATGTAAGTCTAGTGAATGCTGCTTTTCAGAATGCTTACTTACTGGCACAATAACCATCTGTAAAAAAAGGTAAAGCAGCAGTTTCCCATAAAAAAGCCCCAAACAATAGAAACGTTCTACTGGGCAATATACAAGGGTCAATGTGTGGACAAGGCATCAGAGTACCTTGAGTACTGGATACCAAACCAGGAGGAGAGCATTACTGTATGACCATTAACAATCTGAGACTGAACGGGCTTAAATCTGGTACCTCAGGTGATCTGGCTCTGTGACAGTCCAGCATAACTGTCAATTACAATCTAAATCTTTTTATAATGATTCCCTTCTTTTAGACTGCAGTGTTCTGGTTCAAAGTATGAAAAGTAAAATATTTTCTGACTATAAATAGTGTTGAATGCTTCTGAATAGAGAAACTTTCTTCATATTGGGAAGACTGGTGAAATTTTTCAGGTATGCTTCAGCTATGCAAGGGTTTTCTGTGAGGTGTTTCCTTGTTCTTCTCCATGAAACATGAAGTGAAGAGCAGTAAAGAAAGTGACAAGCTTTACAGACTACAGGAGAACATGGAAACAAGAAAATTGGTGTAAGAGAGGCAATTTTGGGATGAAGTTTCCTTTTATTTGTTGTTGCAAGTAAAATGGAGTAGAGAGGGGTAAAAAGAAGCAAGGTCTGCATATGTGATACTTTGAACATTGCCAGAGTAAGAGAAAAGGCTCAGAAGACTGCTTATGCTTTCCTCTCTCCTTCATAGCATCTAGCTATAGTCTTTCATTGATAATTCAGCATTTCTCAGAGAAAGAGGTCTTTTATGATAAAATGGGGAGGAAAGTCTAAAATAATTCAGCATTCTTAAATGACAGAATATCACTATTCTGTCTCAATGTAAAAAATACTTTGGATGTGCTTAAGAGGTTTCCTGCATTCTGGCTGAATCTAGCAAGGTAAAATATTAGCAGACACCATCCCTTTATCAAGTATCATTTGCCAAAGTATGTGATGATGAGAGCCAGGGTCTGATTTTGTAGGTCTAATCTCAGAACTGACAATCTGTGTTGAATCTTGTGGAGAAGCTGTGAAAATTCTGTTTTGGGTTATTTTTTTCAGTGCAAATATGATTTTCTTTAGAACTCTATGTTAATTAAAACTCTACAACCCCCCTGCATTTTGTCATATTTAACCTCTCTCTTAAGACCTAACTTTGTGACTGATTACTGGAGGTAGGTTAACATGATGCAGTTTTTAAAATATTCCAAGACAGGCTTGTTGGACAGCAGATGCCTTAAGCAAGATGCTGCTCCTGGAATATTAGTAGAATTTATGTAATATGATGTAACAATTAGCAGACATGTTGATAAATGTGATGTCCTGAGGATCAGTCAATGTAATACCATAGTGGAAAGTCTGATCTCACAAACTTTACTTAAATTCTTTGAAGAAGTTGACAAAATACATTTGTTATAATCTGGTTGAATTTTCAAGTGGCGTATTCCATGATCCTTTACTTAGAAGTCTTAAAGAATCCATACAGCTTTGGGAAAGAGCAAAGGTCCATTGCATGCAGAAGTCACTGGTTTAAAGATGCTTCTGGATATGGATGGAAATAGACAGTTTTCACAGTGGTTGAAGGTAACTGATAGAGTCCAGATAGATCGATGCTAAGACCTCTGCTGTTGAATATGAGGATAAATAATATAGAAAAGATAATTAGTGATACTACAAGCAATGCCCACTGCAAAAGGATTTTATGAGACACAGTGGTGAATGTAAAAATCAATATAGCTAAAGCTGAAAGATTCACATGGTTAGGGGATAAAAAGGGTCCTAAATTCATAAAGAATATTATTCTCTTAAATATTACAGTTCATAAACAAGATCTTGAAGTTATATTAAAAACTCTGAAGAAAATTAGCTTAGTCCTTAGTATCACTCCAAAAAGTAAATGAAGTGTCAAAATAGAGGCTATGCTGCCATGATGTGAATCCGTTCATTTTGCATGTCCTAAATTAAAAAGGTGTTAGTGGCATTAGAAATAGATCAGAAAAAGCAGAAATAATCCTAAAATAGCACAGAATCCACTTCTTCAGAATTAGGGCTAATCAACCTATAAAAGAGCAAAAGATTGGTATGACATAAGGGTGATCACCTATAGAAAGTGATGTGATAGAAATCTCTAAAATCACAAGTGGAATGGAGAGAGCAAATATGAAAAGTTTCTTTGCTGTATGCCTCTCAGTTCTTGTAGACAGTTAAAGTGAAATTTAACGAATTGCCAGTTAAAACCAGATATTTCTTCACAATGAATAATTAAGCTGTGAAATTTCAGGATGCTCTGTCTAATTTTCCATAGATTTGGGGAGATTTTGAACAACATAGTGGAAGAAAAATGCAATACAGGTTATTAATATAAACCTAGCATATCTACCTCAACAATTCATCAAGTGGTAAATTGCTGGAGACTGGGAGAGTGTTGTGTCGAGGTATCCATCTGTTCTTGCCCAGTTTTTGTACTTTTCATTGGTACACTCTGATATTAACTCTGGACAAGGAATGAGATGAGAAGACAAGGAATTATCTGATCCAGTATAGCCATTATTATGTTTACAATACTTGAAAACAAAATGGGAAATAAAAATTCATATATTGGTAACAACGAACTTTTAAAAGAACTGAAGTTATATATTGTCTATTTGATTCTTTTATTTGTGAAGTCTAGAACAAATAGAAATTTGGCTACAAACCTGATACGAAGCTGTTTCATGAAAACAAACAATAAATTGTATTAATTATTAAAATGCTGACATATAAATAGTAGAAGTGGTAAATGAGGTAATTAGATTATCTAGTTATCATTAATGACATTTGAGTATGTATATAATGAAAATAATTTTCAGCTTACCTTAGTTAATGTCTTGAAACAGAATTGCTATTAGGGATCAAATTCTTTCAAAGTAGAAATAAACTATTTTTTTCCCCATTTAGAGTCTTAGATATTTATTCCTAAGCAAAATTCATATTTATTTTTGAGGATTAACACTTTTTTTTTACAAGTCAGTCTGAAATAACTTCCAAAACAGCAGAGGATTCATACCAGTCTTTGTCAGATCTAATTTTTAATTTA
>VZTT01021768.1:14563-40266 GCA_013400855.1 Buphagus erythrorhynchus
ACAATTCCCAGCAGCTAGGGCCAGAGCCTGTGTAATGATGTGTGTCACTGAGAGCACTGCCCTTCAATCTGCAGTGCCCAGCCATGCCAGCAGCCAGTCTGCTAAATAATCAGTTAGCATCAAGAATGAAGAGTTTAAGCTGCGTAAAATAAGAAGCATTCATGTAGTTGGGAAGGGAGGCATTAGTCATTGTGCTAACAGAATATCCTGACTACAAAAAAGGACCATAGTACACATAGGTCAAGGATCCACTTATCACTGATATCAAATAAGAGGATTACATATTGCATTGACCAGAGATGTTTTCATATTCCTTGCTCTCCATATCCCAGGCAATTTTCTCTGGCTCCTCACAAGAGAATACTCAAAATGAACTCTTGGAGTATAAAAGTTAATAAGCAGCAGGGATGGCTGAGGTTCACTAGATCAGCAGGAAGCCAACTTCTCAGCAGTAAAATAAAGATTTCTTCTGTTCTCTAAAGATATTTCATAGAGCACAAATTCTTTTATTACACCAACAACATGAGGTGGCATATATTCTTCCACCTTTGATAAACTGACTACACTTATTTGCTCTCACAAGAATAATAGGCTGTTCCCTTACAGAGTGTAGAGCTGGATAAAGGAAATGGTGCCTGCAAGACTTACATTAGTCTGCAATGACTTGTAGACTAATCAGCAAGGTCCAGCTTTACTACAAATGGAGATCAACCACGTTCTTTAGTGAAGAGTAGCTGTTGACAGTTTTGGGCAACTCAAGGCAAAGAGGAACCTCTGCACTGTTCTATGTCGTGTGTGTATAGCCACTCCCCTGGGATAAAAGTGATATGTCAACTCCTCAGTGCACCTGAGGAGGGGCTCAGTGATGGCTCCTCCTAGTAATACCCTCAAGTCATGTGTGAACAACCAGACATTCTGCAAAGGGAAGCTCCAGCTCTGACAGGTCTCCACATTTAAAAAAAAAATATCAGACTCCAGGACTATCAATTCCACTCTGTGCTGTGGAACTTTCCTCAGGATATTGTCCTAGCAATGGTTTGCAGGTGCATTTTTTCAGAATTAGTGCCCTTGGGTCTAATTAATTCTTCCTTTGGGTCAAAGAGCAATGACAGTATTTGTAATTCCAGCTGATAAAAACCTCTACTCCAAGAACATGGCATAAGCCAGCTGGATTTTTACAATAACAGCACCCTTTCGTGCAGCACCATGGGCAGGGACATCTCCCACAGGCAGGACACAAAATGCCTCTGAAGCAGTGCCTGGAGTACCCAAGAAAAATTTCTGTTCCCACTGATGAGGACAGGATGATCTGATAGAGACCCATGATAACACCTTTCAGAGGATTTAGAAAAGAAGGATAGTTGTTGGATTCCCACCATCCTCCTCTAAGCATGAAAGCTGAGCAAAAGCCATCAGACCCTGGCAGAACCAGATCTGTGGTCTGATTCATTCAAATGGCTAGTGAAGCTAATAAGACTCTTGACAAACTCCACTTCTCAGATGAATGTCATTCTGCATTATCATTTTGTGATTTAAAGCCCCTCTCCAGCCAGCCCATATTAAAACAGACAATTTCAAAGTGTCAAATCAAAGACCCCACCCTAGTAAATCGGGTGTCCCTAAATTGCCATTCACTTAAGATCTGGACTTGATGGTTCCTGTGGGTCCCTTCCAATTCAGATTTTCTGAGTGTGAACACTGTATAACTCAGGTGTTACTCTGTGGTAGAGTTGCTGGAGCTGGCTCAGTGCAAAGCCAGATGAGATATTCAAGCCCCAAGTAGTTTTCTTGCTTATTCTTGACCATGAAAGTCCAGAATGCTCAAGTGAATCCATGGAGTTCACTTTACAAATTGTCCACCTTTGAGAAGAGATTCTTCATTTCCAGGAAGAGCTTGCATCAAAGGGCAGAAAACTTAGATCTTTAACATTCTTGCTAGTGATTTTCTTCATAATTAGAAGGAAAAAAACCCAAAACCTCCCACAAGATGAGAACTGACCCACCATTACTGACAAGCACAAAACTCATTATGGTAAACTACATTACAACAAAACTACTTTTAACAGCATCCCCATTCATCTTCACCAGTTTCCAGTGTGTGGAGATAAAATCCATGAAATGTAACAAATATAATAATGCCACTGTTAGAGTCACTGACAAGTGGCTCACGAGTGAGGCATCAAACCAGCCAAGGATCAAGATGTGGAGGGCATTCAGGGCTGAGGCTAAGAACTTTCTACTGTCTTGGCCAAGGATGAGAGGCAGCAAAGGGGGTCAGCACAGAAGATGGTGCAGCAGGGAAGGTCAGCACAGAAGATGGTGCAGCAGGGAAGGTCAGCCAGGAGAGTGGCTGATGATTTCCCACACAGCTGTGATGGGAAAAGCACTTGCATCAGAAGTAGGGCACTGAATATCTAAGGGGTGTTACAGGAAAAGTGATAGGATTTCAAATAAAATGTGTAGGTAACTCCCTGCTGTGAGAGGGGGAAGTAGTCAACTGTGTTCTCTGCACAGAAAAATGTGCAGGGGAAAAAAAAAAAAAAGGAGAATATCTATTTTAGCTACATGCCTGAAATACCAATGAGCCATTCACAGAGAGAAAACAGAGATGCTATAGGGTGCAGAATGGCATGGCAGGACATCAGGCAGATAGTCCTGGAAAGAGCTGACCTAGCAGAGGTAACTGCAACTGTGAAAGGTGGTAAAACCAGGTCAGTCCCAACCAGGACCTAAGAAAAATCTGCCACTCAGGGATGGGGATGAGAGGATGGATTTATAAGGTAATGGCTGGGCAAAAACATCAGCATGTTTCCAAATGAAATGTTTTTCATGTGAAGTGCAGTGTCAACAGCAGGAACATCTGATTTTTTCCAGAAAAAAAAAGCTGAAAAAGTTGAGGAAGAAAATGTGTTAGGTGTGGCAAAGTTTGAAGAGACCCATCAATAGTGGTAAAAAGTGCAGCAGAGTAATTTTTCAGACAGCTGTTTCCTTCTTTGTTTCTTTATCAATAGATAAGAAATTGCCTCTTGCCTCTATCCAGATTTGTATGGCTATGATACCACCTCACATAATTGCAGGTCAGTGGAGCAATAACAGAATGTTCTCCTAACTGAACCAAAACATTATTTTCAAAGCATGTCAGTATGAATCTACACACAATCCATTATAACTTGTGCTCTTCTAGTTAGGATATGAGTCTTTTGGCAACATGGTATTTCCTAACACTCAGCATACTCTTCTTGCCTTTTGCCCAGGTGAAGGAAGGTGGGAAATCAAAAAAACCAACAGATCCAGAAGATTTTACTGATGGTAAAAGTAACTGATATGAGTAGGGGAGTCAAGCCAGGAATTTATAGTATGGATTAATTGAGGGAGACCAGAAGAGAGACTTCGGAAAGAAAAATCTGGTTGCTGAGTTTGAGGGTGTGGAAGGTGGTGAAAGTCAACATCTATTTTCTCTCACTGTCACAGCAAGTTTAATCTCAAGCATTTATATGATACAGAGTGCATGTAATAATTTTTTCCCATTTGGGATCAGGTTTGGTATTGGAAGAGCTCAAGTTCCTTCATCTACTCCTCTAAACTTTCTTCTACCTCTTCATCACCACTTGCAGCATAAGCAAAGCAATCCTTTTCATATCCTTTAGAGTTTCATCTTCACTGAACACTATCAGTTGTCTCCAGAGTTCTATTTTATATCCTATTACAGTACTACATGGGAATTAAATTAACAGATGCCAAGCCAATTGCCCAAGGAATTTTAGCAATGTAGTCTTTGAAATTTACTGAGAATGGAACATGCATTCATTGCAAAAATAGAATGACATGGGTTTCTCTAAAAACTGTGGCAGGTTCACAATTTTGTATGTTCTAGTCTAAACTAGAAGTAAAAAAGTCCTAAATATATGAAACAAACATATTACCTTTTGAGAGTGAAAACTGAGAAAAATACATATTCTAAAGCAAGCTATATGCCTAAATTAAGGCCTCCTCTGTTCAGAAAATCCCTAAGAGAAAAATATCTAACAAATATATTCTTCGGGAGAATTTGGGAGAAAGAACGTAATTTTTTTCCCTTGATTTTTAAACAAAGTCTTCTAGTGTATTCTTGATCTTTTCTTATATTCAAAAGTGAAACAATTATTACTTTTTTTCCCTGCTTTTTTATGGAACCAGCATGCAAAGCATGCTTTTGACTCCATAGAAACAGCATTTTAATGTCAGTCAAATTAATAAAGCCCCAAAATTTACAGGAACCAATTTTAAACAGGATTAGAACAGACAGGAGAATGCTTTTGCAAATCAGAAAAAAGAGGACAGGCTCCAAGCTTCCTACATTTATTCTTTGGATGATTTATTATGTCAGCAAAGACCTCTTCTTCCTTCAGAGTTAAACTCACTTGAGCAAGAAGCAGTCTCAATCTCTCCTTTAGAGACACATTTATATGTGCTAACTGTTCATACTCTGCATAATATTCAGGCAGACAAAAGGCTTACTATAAGTTTCTGGCAAGTTTTGCTTTTTCAAAAAGTCAAAACTAATATGATGTATTTTATCCCAGTATTAACTAATGTAACAAGAACAAAGCATTGTAGGGAAAAAAATTAAACCCTTGCCTTATGAGAGGAAAAGCAAGATCATGGCTGATGTTTCTGGGAAACATTCTAGCTACTGTAGTGATGGATCCCAACAGTGGAACACAGACAAATCTGTAACTGCAGCTCAAATGTAAACAGATGACATCTGACAGGAATTATGTGAATTCTAGAAAAATATACATGCCAGACTACAATCCTATGTACTTCTAGCAGGAAAAATAACTGAGTCTACATTTATTTGCCTGTAAGAGTAAGTAAAATAAATAAGAGTAGAACAAAATTTGCATTGAAAAACCCTGTAATTAAAAAATTATGAGTCACTCCTCCAAACTTTCATCATTAAAAATAAATTGCAACACATTTATTTGTCAATTGTTAATTTAGATTCAGAGAACAATTGCATTGCTTTTTCTCCTCAAACTGTAGGTATTAGAAAAAGCTTATACACATATGTGTAAATAACATGTATGCAAATCAGGCATTAAAAAAATAAAAACATTAAATATCAGGAGACCCGCAAGAAAAATTAGTGGGACTGTAATGAATATCATTATAATCTACTGGAAAAAAAACCAAAAACCTCAAACAGAAAGCAAGGAAGACTGTTTCAGTCTTGGTCCTTACAGCACACACAAGTTATAACAAGCTCTCTGTGAGCACAGACTAGCTAACAATGTCCAGTTCAGGGAAGAATTGAATCCTCAGGCCCCAAAAGTACACTCTAACTAGACCCCAGAGCAACACATCTCCATGTCACCCTGTCTCCACCTTTCTCACTGTTAAAGAAACCCAGATGCTGTGCCAGCAAAGGACACCTTTAGATCCCAAAATCCTAGAAGTGGATGAGGAAGGGTCACCCTCTATCCTACAGTTCATGCCAAATGAAGCAGCCCCAGGTATGGTATGCAGAGAACAGGGATGCATGGAGAGAAAACCCTGAGAAAGTTCTGCAGAGTCCTACAGACTGGAATACTGAATTTTGAATGGCTAAGGTGCTGCCAGAGATCAGATCAGCTAAATGTAGGGATGCTCACGTCTTAGAGTTAGCAACTCACTGGTGGCAACCACAGTTCTGAATGAGATACAGCACTGCCTCAAAAATGCACACCCTAGCACATAGCACACCATTGATTCATTCTCCAGAACTATCATATGTATTTCCAAATAGTGCTTTGAACTTGTATCAGCAAGATCAATAGTGCTGCCTTTTATAGATCAGATTCTCCAGCCTCACAGTTACTACTTCAGCATAAATGAAAGACTAGCAGGATATAAAGGGATCACATTCAGCTTGATGTGTTAAGACACTAGAAAAATCAAACAGGCAGGTCTTGGGTTCCAAATTACTTCAAAGGTCAAGATGAAAATGGAGCACTTTACCTGCCATACCATCTTCTGAGCAGAATTAATATTTTCTTAGCAATCTTGATGCCAAACACAAACACAGCCTGCAACAACATTAACACTATTGCCAGTAGATCTTCTGACTTTCTAGAGTGACCCGTCAATTTACTCATCAATGGATGATGTCTCCTTATCTAACATTAAATTGGGATTTGTACTTACCAAAATACATAAGCTTCAAAGGAGCAGAATATTGTTATGGTAGAAACTGCCTACTGCAGCCCACCTCTCTGTTCTCTGGCTGCCACAGCTGCTTCACAGTGGTGGCTCCTAGCTCTCCTTCTGAGAAGCTTTAGGACTAGAGAAAAGGAGGTTTGCTTCCAGCTAGAAAAATGGACATTCATTTGCAGCCAGCCTCTAACTTGCATTGAGGCTGTAAGTGGAATAATTCAAAAGCCAGCACACCTGACCCTCTGTGCCCAAATACTCTGGTGATCACCAAATTTCACAAAATTTTACTGGAAAAAAAAAATGCACATGGAGCAATGACTGTGTTTCACAGGGCACTGTAGGTCCCTGACGGACCCTGAGCTGAGTGCTGGGTAGTGCAGAACAGCTCTCTGCATAGAGGAGAGCAAGTAAACCCCTCCCTGCCACATACCTGCCTCTTGTCAGCACTCTGGACACAGTCTAAGGAACCTCCACACATTCACAGCTGGCAACACAATTCTGAGACTTCATAAGATTTTTTTTCATCTCAAAAGCCTTTGGGAGCCTATAGATTTGATGGTAAAGGAACAGAAGTAGGATGAAACTTAGAGAGAAATAGAAACTGCAGCATTGCAGCTTATATTGGACAAGAACAGAATATAGGCAAATCATGGAGGCATCAACATAAATGTCACCTCCTTCTTGCCACATTTGATTCACAATTTCATTAAAACCACAATGCTATTTTTGCAAGAATTCAGAAAAATTCTCCTCAAAAACTAAACTTGATGGGAATCTCAAATGCATTTCTCTGGGGCTCAACATGCGATCATAAACTGAAATCAATCACATTCCAGATAATTAACATCAAAATCAACAAAAGAATTAGTGTTTCATTTTTATGCTGCCTTTGGACTGCTTTGGGGCTGCATATCACCCCAGGTGAGAACATCTTCTCAAATGTGTACTTTTGTCTTAGGCATCCAATCTCAGATGACCTCAAGCACTGTGCGTGTTCTAGCATCTCTATATGTGTGCAGCTGACATTATATGGATGGTATCCCTGAACACACGATTCATTTTTGGGTATTTTGTCCCTCTGAGACAAAAGTTATATAAGCAGCAATTTCAATGATTCAGGCAGGCAGCTAGAAAGAACAGACCTCAATTGCTTTCTTTTTAAAATGTATACTTGTAAATTAAGAAGCATTTCAAGATTAGGCATCTGTCCAATTCTTTTTATCATTTAGTGCATTATGCTAATGAGGATGCTGTTTCTTTAATTATATCATTTGAAGAAAAAATTGCATTCAGTCCCTTGATCTTCTTTAAAACCATTCCCATGCTTGATTCCCCTATAGGCTTTTAATCATGCTGCCTCAGTGTGAAACTCTGCATTTGAGCAAAACTCTTCTCAAAACTGGTTCACTGAGAAAGTTTAAATTGTTTTCTCTCATTGGAGCTATATCATCCATCACTTGGCATCTTTAGGAGGAAGAGCCATAAGATTCAAACTAGCACTAGCTAGAATGGAGAGTAATGCTGACACTTAATATACTGTGTATGTAACATACTAAACGCCAGGACTTGTTAGACAGGGGTAGAGAGACAACTGAAGTGAGCTATAAAATAATACCTTACCATGACAATTCACAGTAGAATTCAGTAAACTCTATTTAAAATAAAAGCACATATCATGAGCTGTTAAACTTTACTATGCAAAATTACCCATTTATGATGTTCATGGGCATTTGTTATCAGTTAAATGCTTCACTGTAGCTTTGTCTGTTTTAGCACACACTACAGTAACTAAAGCAGATGTATGTTCCAGTTACGGTATATCCATTTAGAGTTTAGCTGCAGTATTTGTTAACATGTTGTGCTTTCATCCTACACTGATAGACTGGATTTTGTTGAAACTAAGAACCAAGTTGTACTAGCATTTTGAAGCAAAGTATTTACAAACAAATATTCTGACACCTAATTTATCTGTTTTGCCATAAAATTGGCTTATACATAATTAATTATGAAAAATAAGCACAGCATGCTTTCATGCACTTTTACTTTGAAATCCAGGTCACACTTTGTTTTGAAATTCAGAAAAACAATATGAACAACATAATTAACATATCAGAAGATTTTTTGCAAGTAACTTTATTAAAGCAGGCTAAACCAAGAGCTTATGAAGTTATTGCTATTCTGTCATTGCAGACAAATAATTTCTTAACCCTTGTTTATATATTTCACTTTACTTGACTAATCCTTTGTACTGAAAGGATGTTTGGAGTAGGCATCCTCATACTAAGACACACAATGCTGAATGAAAACAGTGCTCTTGTCCCAAAACACCTACAGAGCAGCTAATTCCTGCTCTGTGGACTTGTTTCCAGCTGGGAGGCTGCTCCTTAGAAACAAGTCAGTTACAGTGTGGTTACAGATGGGAAACCAGAAACTTGAGACATAGAGTCATAGATTCATTTAGGTTGGAAAAGACTCTTAAGACCAAGTCCAACCAATAACCCAGCACTGCCAAGTCCACTTCTAAACCATGTCCCCAAGTGACACACCTGCACATCTTTTAAATACCTCCAAGGATGGTGACTCAACCACTTCCCTGGGCAGTCTGTTCCAATGCTTGATAACTCTTTCTAGGAAGCAACTTTTCCTAATATCCAATCTAAATCTCCCCTGGTGCAACTTTAGGCCATTTCCTCTTGTCCTTCTGCTTGTTACCTGGAAGAACTTGTAGCTGGCTACACTCTCCTTTCAGTTGTAGAGAAGGACAAGGTTTCCCCTGAGCCTCCTTTTCTCCAGGCTAAGAAACCCCAGACCTCTCAGCTGCTCCTTACAGGACTTGCACTCCAGACCCTTGCCCAGCTCCGTTCCCTTCTCTGGACAGGCTCCAGCCCCTCAATGTCCTTCCTGTAGTGAGGGGCCCAGAACTGAGCACAGGGTTTGAGGTGCTGCATCACCAGTGCTGAGTAAGGTTTTTCATAACCCACCTGAATACGTACAGTGAGTCATTCTACAGGTTCTCCACTCGTGGCACTTAGTTGTCAAAATACCTTTGTGATGACATATTTCAGTGTTATACTGTGCTTTTCTCAGGCATTTGCATTTGATCACCTCATGTGAACTATCCTCTATCTGTACAGCTCCTTATAGACCCTCCCCAAGTCTAGATGTGAGAGTCATTTCTGGTAACAGAGCAAGATCACACCTTGACCAGTCACTTGCTTCATTTAGTGAGAATTTAATTTCAAGGTGCATACTGTTTTCACTACAAAATTCACCTAGTTATCACAGTAACAGTCATTTCTCATGACTTTACTTTCAAGACTTTCACAAAGAATGAGAAAAGAGAAGGTTTATCAGCTTTTGACCTCAGCTGCTTTCTAGAGGCAGTCCCAAAGCCAACTGCAGCATCATCTCCAGCTCAGGAAGTTCGCCTTGCCTGCACAGCAGCTGAGCAGTGACCACTGGCTTGCAAAAGGCCACCTGGGCTGGGAGCTGCCAACTGCAGAGGTCTGACCAGCAAACAAGAGCCTCCCCATGTCAAAACAAATGGCCAAAATACTTGTGATTGGTGTATTGCAGAGCTAGAAATAGAAAGCAATGTTTTCACCACACTGCTGGTATTTGAATAGCTTCTCATTTAAAAGGGCAAACATTCATTCCCCTGAAAGCTTGCTTGCAATGGCAATGGCTGGGCTCCATTTCAGTAAATATTAGAATTGCCTTTTTCAAAGAGGAAGCTCAGTTCTTTTAAAGGTTAAGAAGGTAACAGACAAACACACAATTTAAAAACAAAACACTAAAAGGCACTGTACTTTTCTATGAGAAAAAGGGTGGGAAGATAAAGCCATGGATACCACATGTGCAGGAAGAAAAGCAGAATCTGGAATATTGGCAAATGACAAGCTGATAGAGAGGCTGAAGTCTGCTAGAAATCCATCAAGTGAGGCATTCCTCAAGCATGTATCCTCAAAGGTAGGAAAAATATTGTCACATTGAATTTCTTCTAGCAGAGAATCTGCTCCAGAAGGACCACTTTAAAAGTGTGGCTTTGGGAAAGTCTGCAAATTTTAGTCATGGCTTATTAATACAAGAGCATTGAAATCAACTCCAGCTGATGTTATATTGGACTCCTACTGGATACAGGTAAACCATTTAACTAGAAAATTATGATTCACTACAGGCAAAGGGCAATGCCCTAATTTCTTTTGCAAATTGAAAACAATGCATAATCTTAACCAATATCTAATTTGTCTTGATATTTTAGAAGGACCATTTCTTAAAATTAAAAACAAATCATATGTAAAACTTAGTAGAGGAAAATAGTCACTACAAAAATACAAAAAAGACCTGCTAAGGGATGCTTTATTACACAACAAAAATAAAAAGGAAAGTGACTGTGCTAAAGGAAGCTTTTATGGTTGAAGAGTCCTGGCAACAGAGAGTGAAAGCAGCAGCAGAGAAACCTGTAAAACAAATGCATAGTACATAACAGATGGGGGAAAGACACTGTTAGCAATGAATACAAATTAACATTGCAGAAATGCAAGCAAACAATGGAAGAAAAAAAACCAGCAAAAAACTACGGTGAGGTTTATGGCAATAGGAGCTCCTCCCTAAAAGGAACAAGAATAAGAGAATGCCAAGCAATGACTTCAATAGCTGGTCATTCCAGACAAAAATTATCAAAGAAATTCAGAAAAAGACAGATTCATTTGACAACTACTTCTCTGCATTCAGAAAATGCAAGATGCCCTATTCACTTGCTACAGCGATAATGACATCACTATAACTTGAGAGAGCTTTAAATAGCCCCTCAGTTTAAACCCTGCATTCAAGAGCAGAGGGCAGATGAATCAATAACTTTGAATTCAATGACTCTTCTAAAAACCACAGTTGCATGAAAGGTTCCTGGTGACTGGCAAGACTTAGTATCAAAGCAGCATTTACAAAGGTTAAGTGGGATAAGCAAAGCACCTATGGAGCAGTGAGACTGACATCAGTAGTAAGCAACAGCAGGGAAAAATCAGCATGGGACACAATCAATAAGGCATTGAAAGACAGTCACATAATTAACACCAATCAACATAGCTGTATGGAAAACAGGCCTGGTCATGTAAATCCAATCATTTGTATGCAGTGACATCATTTGATAATGGTATGTGCTGACAGGATGTATTTCTAGCCCTAATTTCATACTACACAGTGATTTAAAGTCATTCTATATATGAATCCTGAATTAAAAGATTCACTATACTAAATCAACACTGCTCATAGCAAGTGAATTTAAAAAGTGACTAGATAAATGGATAACTAAATGGAGAATCAACATCCTGATAATAGAATCCTTGTCAGTCCAGCAGGAAAAAAAAATTAGTTACAACACTTGGAAGCTCAAAAAAGATTCAGACTGTCTTGGAAGGCAAGGCTCATTATTTACTGAAAAAAATTAATGGTGACATGGTAGATTGATTACCTCTGGCTCTCTTTAAATCAAGGCCTGGTCTCTTTCAGAAAGATGTGCTAAATAAAGAAAAATTAAAGGACTACTACTGAAATACTATGAATTCCTCTGACCTCCACAGAACAGACACTCATGTGGTCCCCTTTAGTCTTTAAATTCATAAGCCTAGGAAACAATGACCCAAACATTAATCCCTGGGAAATTTAATGCAATAAGTGAATCATGCTTAATCCATCTGATACAGTGTAAAGTGTCTTGAGTATTTCTGTGGGATTTCAACCATAATCCAGTGTTAAATTACTGGAGGACTATTAAAATATTATCAAGTCACTTCCCTGAATTTCTAATGTTTTGGCTGAGAGCACCAAAAATCTATCCCTATGTACAAATAGGGAAGGACAGTATCAAACTCATGATCCACACCTCCCCACGGAGATCACTTTGACCTGTTCCTGGGAAGTGTTACTAACAGTAACACTGCCAGAACAGTATTTCCACGGCATATCAGAAAGCCTCCTAGCAGGCACAGCTGTGACTAACACTAATTTCATGCAATTAGGGTTGTGCTCTTATATACCCATCATCTTCCTAAGCCGTGCTCCAAGATCAGTACAAGAGGTGAAAGTCACTTTACCCCTGCCAAACATTATTTGATTCTGTCTGTTTGAAGCAAAACACAAGGTTTTGAAAATGCCATTCCTGGAAACAGCTCTGGAATGGGTCAGGAGACTTTATATTTCCAGTTTTGCAGCAGGCACTGAAATTGCTACAAGACTTACAACCCCAGTGATGAGAAGGCACAGTTACAACTGCTTTTAAACCAGAGTCATTTGTAACAATGGAAATGCATTAAAAATATTTCTGTACAATCTTTGCATCACTCAGTGTCCCACAACACTGTCCTCGATGAAGAGATGTGCACTGCACATTCTATTCTTCCACGTGGGACAACACAGGCCTGGAACATCATGAGGCACCTGAGAGCCCATAAACACAAGATGTGTTATGACCAGGATATACGTGGCCCCAGAAGATAGTGACACCCCAGTTTGATCACTTATTTCACAGCCATAATCACAGTATTTGTGACTGAGTGGGACTGTCACCAGAGAAACAGCTTTTGGCTTTTTGTCGCCCCAGTGGAAAGAACAACATTTATGCCATGTTGATCTCCAGTCCAGTCAAATTGTTTTTTATCACTTGAGGGACAAGGTCATGCCTGGCCACGGGAGATGCATACACAGGTTTCAGCAGGCATTGTTATTGCTCACCATGAGCACAGCCTCATACCACTACAGCACAATTTTACCAGGAGCTTTGTCATGGACATCTCCCCACTGACAAAGTTATGCCTTCCCAAGCATGAAAGGCTATCTTCAAATACTGTTATAATGCCTCAAAAAGTAAAAGGATTTAGTTCAGATATATATAACACATTGGTTTAGACAGTCATATTTTCAGGTTATACTATGCCTAACAAAGCAAAAACATTAGGAAAGCAAAGGTCTATTTTTGTTCCATAATTTCCCACAGTAAAAAAGCCTCATGGTCTGCTTTGAAGTCACCGTTATCTCTACTGCTTACACAATCATTAAATGGAATTTTCTCTGGATAAAATAACACTATTCAAAAAGAATCAAAGACTTCTTGAAAGAGTTCTTTGGTGGCAAATACATTTAAAATATGAAATCAGACATTAATAATACAGAAGACAAGCTTACCCAAAATGCCAAAAAAACAAGTTTTTCTTCCATTGGTGATAGTTTGCCTTAGAAGACAGTTCCAGGGTGGAAACCTTTAAAAAAGAAAAAGAAAAAAACAAAACCAAAACAAAAGACTCATTAAAATTAGAGTAGGTAACAAGGGCATACACCATCAAATCTTCTGTAAACACAGTGCTCAAGATTAAACATCCTGCTCTTCTGATTAGGATCCTGTCCAAGTTTCCTGGCATTAGCTCACAGATAAGCTGATCTGCTTTAGCACTGAGTGAAGTGAAGAAATGCACCTACTCAAAAGGGGAAGAGGATACAAAATCTTTGTGAAACAAACTCCAGTTTTTCTATTCCTCTTCCTCTGGAATATCTTTAGAGTAAGTCAATGCTCAAGTCAAATTTAGGTACAGAAACTGAAGGGGAAGCACAGATTACACCCAGTCAGGTTTAAATATATTTACAGAGATCATTGTTTTAAAGACACTGTGCTACTTGACACCTTGCCCCCTTGCCACATTTTCATGTGATGTAGTGTTGCTCAGGGAGATTTAGCTGCATTTGCTTGTGATGAGATCATCCAGAAAAAGTACGGAGGGAAAGAAGAAAAATAAGAAAGGGTGAGGAAGATTATCCAGAAAGCATACAGAAGGAGCTTCTCACAGAAGTCAGGAAAAGGTTGCTATCACAAAAACTAAATATTGTCAATCAGAGAATGTGAGTTATGTCAAAAGACAACAGGTCAAGGCAGAGAAAGAAAGCCAGCCCTGAGATTAAATAAGAAGTCATGAGATGTGCTTTTACCAATGGTAAAAAAAAGGCTAAGTCAAACTGCTGAGATTCAGAGATGAAACAAGAACAGGCTCTCTCAAGTAGCACTGACCAGATTAGAGAGATGACAAAAAGAGATGAAAAAGGTTTTGGGTTGGGATTTTTAGACGGAAAAAATATTATGGGATTTTTTTTTTTTTAAGTTATGTCAGTTATGTGCATTTATTTGTATTATGATGGGAAACAGGAGACATTAGAGTGAAGAATTAAGACATATGAGTGCATGGAAGACCAGAATGAGGGATCTGACTGTGGGACAAGCAGAGCAGGTGGAGTTTAGACAAGACCTGAGAGTATAATAGAGAAAAGGGAAGAGAGAGAAAGAATGGGGAAGGACAGGTGAGGGAAGAAGGTGAGATCATGACAGTATGTTTTTTAAATAAGACCAAGTGGAGAAAAGTTAGATTAAAATCTTGGAAAATATTAGGAGATAGAAGACGCAAATGGCATTTTAGGAAAGAGACTTAATCAAACAGTTTTCCAAAATATTTTGTTCACATGCAACTGATGGTAACCACTTATGATACATTTCACATAAATGTGGTAAAATACCAAATCCAAAGTAACTCTCAGCAAAGCATGCACTAATGGCTATGAAATCTGTATTTTAATATGAAATTCCAGGTATGTTTTACATTTTTTCCCCCATCTTCCATTCCCCAGCAATGCAGGTTGCTTCTTTTCAAATAATTCAGTTAAATTAAGTTGTGTGTTCAGCCTCATTAGCCACCATCTCCATTCCCCTGTGGTTTTAATTGGATAGGTCTCTTTGTGCACAGCTACCTCAATCCTTCCCCCCAAACAATCCCACAATGGTGCTTCTTTCATGTCATCATTCTTCAAATGCTCCCAATCACAGCAGAGGAAGCCCAGGTGATCAGGGCAGTGCAGAGCTCTCCCATGGAGATGGTGAGGGAGGATCTGGATCCAGCAATACACAAACACTCCTTGGGCAGGGCTGAGTTGCCCTTCCACACTGTTTCACCCATTTTAAATAAGAAAATTCAATTAATGACAATTTATGACAGACTCAAGTAAAGGGTCAGACCCTCTGCATAGTCACCAAGTCCCAAATTTTTCCCAGTAGCCTCCTTCCTGCTCCATGAGTCATCCATCCCAGCCCATGAAATCACAGAGCAGGAACAAGGCACCTACACCCCACCAAAGCTGGGGTCACAGGTGTCCCCTGAACTCAGAATGATACCTAGCTGCAGCTCTTCCCCCATAGCACCCACCCTGGCAAGCCCAGCACATCCCTCAAGGCATCAAGACATGGCACCATCCCACAGGCAGAAGAAAGGCTCACAAGGACCTGCTCCAAAGGTCTGACCTAGCCTTTGGTCTTTTTTTTTTTTAACTAGCACAGGAACAAAGGTGCCAAAACCATAAGATGAGCAGTTTTCAGCTGGAAATGGAGGTAAATGCTGATGTTTCAGGAGGAAAAAAAAAAAAAGTGACAAGGCATCAGGTCTACTCATGAGGAGCAAGACAGGGCTCCTGCTTCAACCACTATTTGCAATCTATTAGAAGAAAGATCATAACTCCAGCAAGCATGGTTGGCAGAAAACCCGTCAGAGCAAAGGACTTCTGCTCCATGGTTATCCTGCAGCCCCAGAGGAGAGCCTGGGGAGCTCAGCACCACTCCCAGGCTATTCCTGGCTGCCCAGGGTCAGCAGTGGCACAGCAGGGATTAAAGCAACTTAGATTTGTTATGTAAGGGACATGCCGCTCATGGCTTCTCTCAAATCCCAAAGATGTTGCTATTATGTAATAGGAACAATCAAACAGGGCAGCTTTTCTGTGATTTGATTTTTTAAAGGTGCTGAGCAGCTAAAAATGAACAGTGCAATTCTGTCAGACTCAGTGTTATGCTTTCCACTCTAAATCCAAGTTTAACCTTAAAGATGTTGTAGCTTATAGGGACAGTGACTCAGCTCCTACTTCACTCAAGATACAGAAAAGTAAAATAAAGCAAACTTTGTCCACCTCCCCACCAGATGAAGAGCACTGCGTTTAACTTCTGAACCAGGCCTGAGGGCTTTCATTGTTTCAGCATCAGTATCTTGCTGGCTCTACTGACATTTAAGATTACTCATATGAATAAAGGCTGTGAACTTGGCTCTGAACATTGCTGCTTGGATTGTATGGTGGCTCTGAGCCACTCTGACACTCAGGCTTTCATCAATGCAAAAGACAAGCTCATTTGGCAAAGTCTCAAGAGTTTATCTTCTTAGATTATTACTGTAACAATTCTGATGGTAATGCACACAATTTTGCCTGATATATCTATGCATACACATGTTACTTAAAAAAACATACACATCAGTGCAACAAATTCCATTGTTTCTGTAAGCCACTTAACTCATACTTGGGGAATGCTCCAGTGATACCAAGGATGGATAGATGCATATGTTTCAGGGAGTACCAGTTGATAATTTGATCAAGCTAGTGTCATTTCAAGATTAGCACTTCAGCCAGTCTGATTTTGTTTTAGAAACTTACTAATTTCCAGCTTACAAACCATGCCCAGAGAATTTTTCCTTTTTGTTTTCCCCAATGTTTTCTTAGTTTGAGATGTGGAAAGGAGAAAAGCACTCTTTTGCTATAGATCTGATTTTCTATCTGTTCTCCTAGCCTCTCAAGCTTGTAGCACATGGAAGCAACAGTCCAGTTTCAATGCTCATGTTAAATACTTGATGTGAGCCTTTTAGCACTAAACTCCAAACAACCTATCCAGATTATGATGGTGATACAGCAAACCTGTCCTAAGAACTTGTACCCAATCTCTCTAACGTTCCTAGTCTTGTTCATGCAGCTGTTTGATTCCACCAAAGCTCACACGAATTGTTTCCAGAGGTTGTGCCACCATTCCTTCATTTTTAAAGCCTCACTATCAAGAGCAAAACAACTTTTCAGCAGCAGCAAAAGAAGGACCTAAAATCCCCATTGTCTGATAGATCAGAAGTAACAAATTCATCCTTAGAGCATGAACCTGCTGAGCACAGCCAAGTGCAACCTACTTTTAAATTTCTTATCTGTGCCCAGCATCCTGCCAGCTTTCCCTGTGCATAGCACATCATGACTCCTCCTGGCATTCTGGCATGAGCAAACTGCATCAAGCTCAGAAATACTTAACACAAAGCTTTATTATTTTTCTCCCATCACAATGTAATTCTTGTCCAGTAACACTAACATACTCTGGGGCACAAAAACATTACTTGGGTAATGGTCCCTCTGAATTTTTCTGGCAGGATGGATTTGAGAATTATTGTGAGACCTGCCTCAGACTGAAATCA
Organism: Buphagus erythrorhynchus; assembly: GCA_013400855.1. Classification (NCBI taxonomy): domain Eukaryota; kingdom Metazoa; phylum Chordata; class Aves; order Passeriformes; family Sturnidae; genus Buphagus; species Buphagus erythrorhynchus. Next base: position 32,035 of record VZTT01021768.1, read on the forward strand.
CAGGTGGCTTAAAAGGTTGCTATTCCATGTGCCCCACGTGAAACTTGGCAGAGGACACAGGCCAGAGGGCAAAAGCACTATGACAACATCTCTATTTGAGCTACCCCTGCCTGCCAGACTGGCTCTTTGACAGCCCTAGTATTTCACCATAACATACAGCACCCCATGGGGATAATAAAAATGGAAGCTAACTCATTTAGGATAAGCTATCAAATAGCTAAAATTCAAAAAGTGAAATTTAATAGAAAAACTAATTTGCCCAGTATCTGTTTTAGAGGCTTGTTTACTTTTTAGCTATGATTTCAAAGGGAAGTCATTCTCCTGGAAGTGCTTGATGATTATGCCCATGAAGTGAGACTCACAGCTGTGCAAAGAACAAGTTATACCTTTCTTCCAGCTTTGCATCCCATGCAGCAGCTGTTTCAAAGCAGTTTATTGCCCTCAGGCTCATATAAGGAGCAGCAACCTTTATTACACTAACATCTGAATTGGGAGTCACAGCTGCAGGCTGGGAGGGGAACCCTAGAAAATTTTGATGCTTTTGCTAGTTTTGTGGATTGCATAAAATCACTGATCTGCAAGTTATGCCCCGAACAGCAAAAGCCTGGTAACTGCTGCTGCACCAGATGCTTCTGAGGATTAAGCCATTTTCAGAGACGTTTGATGTTGAGACCTCTGCTGGAACAAAACACACTTCACCATCCACAGTGCCCAAGTGCTCTGCAAAAGTGAACCAGCACACTCCTCCCAGTTTTTGAGGAAGCAGCTAAGGCATGGTCTAAAACCAAAGTTACCATATTTATACAGGAACAAAACTTGGATTTCCTCACCTTCCAGCCACTGCACCACTGGTGCACTATATGCTATGCCACACTACATCACAAAAGTGACAAGAACTTTCCCTTGAGCAGAAAACAGTTCCTGCTGTAAAATGTGAAGATTCATTATTCCAGGAGTTTAGAAACTGTTTGCCTGACTGCCAGCTTTTTAGCTTCTTACTTTAAAAAGAAAACAGAAATCCTTAAAGAAATTACTAAGGTAACTGCTTAAATGAAGTCTTTTGAAAAGCAAGGTCTAGCACACAAGTCTTATGAGAAGCAGCTGAGGGAGCTAGGGTTGTTTAGCCTGGGGGAAAAAAAAAAAAAAGTCTTGGGAGATCTTATTGCTTTCTACAACTGCCTGAAAAAAGGTTGTAATGAGGTGAGTGTGGGCCTCTCCTCACAGGTAATAAGCAACAGAACAAGAGGAAATGGTGTCAGTTTGTGCCAAGGGAGGCTTAAGTTGGATATTAGAAAAAATTTCTTCACTGAAAGAGTTGTCAAGCACTGGAACAGGCTGCCCAGGAAAGTGGAGTCACCTTACATGGAGGCATTTAAAAGATGTGGCACTTGGAGAAAACGTAGACTTGGCAGTGCTGGGTTAACAGTTGGACTATTTTTCAAATGCTTTCAGTATTTAACATATATGTCTTTTGGTTCCAAAATAGTGACCCAGTTCTCTGTCATAACCAATTAACATGGGGCAGAGCTTTAATTGGTATAAATCACTTGGTTGTCAAGTTACAACAATTTATAGTGGCTATCCATGTCTCCAACTTGCTTTGCACCCTACAAACCCTTACCAAAAAGGTATTTCTTATGAAATCGTTGACAGAGACCAGTCAGGTGGTTTCAGCATTTGGTTATACTCTGGAGATCTTTCTGGTCACCTTAGATGAAGCATTGGATCTTATCCACTTTCCAGTTTCCCACTGGAAAACCCAGAATAGCAATGGGCAGAACAACAACTGAATCAGCTTTCCAGAGAGTACAGCATCAAATGTATACCCAGCAACAGAAAGTGACAGCATTCCCAGGCTCAACAAGGGTGCTGGTTATATTAGGACAGTGCCAGAGTAAGTTATACAAAAATCCTTCTGAATTACTGTCTTAAAGAAAAACTGATTCAACAGGTTTGAGTTTGCAGTAGAAAAGTTCAGCTACAGAACAAGCAACCGTGCACTTAAGTTTTGCTCTCCTTTGCTACTTTCTCTCCAATTCCAGCTGCTTATGACTTCTTTAACAAACTGACCGCAGCAGGTTTGGTAATAGTTGTATTTAAACAATGTCAGTATAATTATAAATAACTTATGATAAAATGCAGTACTTGTCTAGGGAAAACATTTGCTAAATCAGCTGTGTCTCAATAGTCTTTTTAGCAAACCTCAGCATCCAGACAAAGGAGGATGGGAAGAGATCCTCTTTTACTGCTTGCTGCTGGTATTTCAGCAAATATCTTCACCCAGATGTCCATTATTATGCCTGGATCTTTTCTCCTACAGATCCCTCAATCAAATATTAAACCAACCACTGTGGATGAGTCTCTACTGTATTGTGCTTCACTTTATCTACCATTGTATGGCTTTCAAGAGAGCACACATTTAGCTGGAGCTGGCTGTAACTCTCTGCCCTACGCTGATTTCTGGTGCTTCCTGAATGAACTCAAGAAACAGAGAGCACACACAAAGCTGAAAATCCTGGTTTTTGTAACGTAAGAGAGAGGACTAATTCTCACTGGTTATCAAGTTCCCTGCACAGGCTCTGATGTGCTTTGCAGCTGTGGAAGCTGCACTCCTGCTGTTAGCCCTCCTCTCTTATCTTCATAAATAGCTAGCGTTGCTTACTGTAATATAAATGCATTTTGCATAAAAATACACACTCCAGAAATTAATGCCAGGAATTTACAAGCTGCTTTCCTGCTTGTTACAGTTGCTATCACTAAAAGATAACACGCTAGAAAATTTTACCACCGAAAGAAATTTGCTGTAAAGAAATTAAAAACAACCTATCTGACCTCGCCCTACACTTGCCATTTGTTAGATCAGTAGCTAAATATCCATCTCTGTCCTTAAAGAGACAAATATACAAAGAAATATACCATATCAAAATATACCATATCAAAAGCCGCTGCAAATAAACCACATGGACACAGCCTTGCAAAGATTTTCGTCTGTGTCCCATCCCATCATCCCTCCCACCCCACCCGTTCTCAGGCAGCAATTTCCAAACTCACAGTGCAGCACAAACAATTACTAACAGAATCTTCCGTCTGTACCTTAAAATAGAGCTAATTCTCCAGAAATTATGGTGAGGCTAAATACCATAGAATGAGAAGTTAACCCTCATTTGCACACAAGTAGCTCGCTCCTACCGCTCTCCGGCAGCACAGGCTGCGCTGCTCTCCACAACAGATTGCATAAATAGGAGACAAGTAGCTGGGTATATTTAATGGCATTGGAAACAGGCAGACTGGTAAAGGGTTTATGTAGCACGGGATACAGAAAAGCCCACAACCCTGCTTGAAACTGGGGATGAGGAACGATAAAACCCAAAAACATTGCACTGGATGTAGAGAGCATAAAACAATCCCTATGAAATCACACACAAACCAAAACAAAGCGTTCATGCATCACATTACACCCAGCTCATCGGCTGCCAAGTGCCTCCTTAATGCAGTCATCCGTTGCAAAGTTAACCTGCATGCAAACACTTGACATGCAAATGATTTTGCTACCGATGCCTTAGTATAAGCAAATATTTCTAATGCTTGACCCGCAGAGAGATGTTTGTTTTTTGTTTGTTTGTTTTTACCTTTGCAGCTTTAAATGCAATGATAAATGTCAAGGCTCCCGCTGCCTTACTCTTTTCATGTTTATCGCAACCAGGGGTCCCTAGCAGAGGTACCTGCAGGGAGCCCGTACAGGCTGGTGAGGAGGCGCACAAGCCCCCGCTGCACTGTTACCTTCGGGAGGCAGCGATGGGGACCGGGGAGAGAGAGAAGCAGGGGCAAAGAAAGAGAGGGAGATAAAGCAAGGAGGAAAAAGGTACCCGTAGTCATTTAAACAGCATTGGAAAGGACCGACCTAGATGAACAGCTCTTCAAGCAGAGGCATTTTACTTGAGTAGGAAGACCTGGATTCTCTGCCCTATCTTCCATGCGTTTAACTTTCCCTTCCACGAAAAACGCTGCTTTTTATTCATAGTAGCTTCTTTACCTTCCATCATTTTTCGGAAAAATAATGGGATGCTGTTTCATGCCATGGACGGGGCTGAGAGTAATAGCAGCATTTCAGCGCTGCGCGCCCGTGGGCTGCCGGCAAGCTTGGCACTTGCCCTGAGCCCTCCGCTCGCCCGTGTCCCGGGTCCCCAGCCCTCGTGGGACCCTGTTTCCCCAGGCTCTGTCGTCCTGCTGGCAATCCCGATCCGCGCACAGACGCTGCATGGCGAGCGCAGCCCGCTCGAGCCAGTCCGGCTATTGGCATCCCCAGAACTTTTGTCCGAATAGATTTCATCGCAAATTTTATCCACCCTGATAAGCTGCGCTTGCTCCCCCATCACCTGCCCGCACCAGGGATACAGGAGCAGCCGCCAGCGCCCCTCCCACGAAGGAGCCATCCCCATCTCCTGGAGCTTTTGCCCACGTCCCATTCCCGGTGCCCCGCGGGCGGCGAGCACGGAGCAACCCCAGCCCCGGGGCGATGCGGGGCAGGGAGGGCGGCACACCCACGAAGCGGAGCCCCGGGGTGCGCGGTGCTCACCTGCCTGGGTGCCGCTCCCGGTACCGCCGCTCCCGGTACCGCTGCTGGGCCGGGCGGACGGCGCGGGGCGGGCGCGGGCCGCGCTTTTATAGCGGGAGCCGCCGCCCAGCAGCGCCCCCTGCGGGCCCGCCGGGGCAGCGCACCGGCACCGGCACCGGAGACCGCGGACACGGCTGTGGGGCGCTCCCACCGCTCCACGGCTGGATTCTGCTCCCCAGGTTAGCGCCCTGGAAGCACGTAGTGGTTGTTAGTAGGTTATCGAACGGGTTTTGGGTTGTATTTGGAGGGGAGGATGTTTCGGGTCAGGGTCATAGTGCCTCAGATGGCATCAGGCAGAAGCGGGACTTGCTCGTGGAGCGGTTTTTCTGCCCTTCAGTTCTCCCTCGCTCCGAGTTCATTTCTCTCTGACTTTAAAATGAGCGGGATGATAGAAAAATAAATAAATAAGTACGCCAGCAGAGACCTAAATTTGCTTTTCAGCAAAACTTGTAACTCGAAGGGTAATCTCCATCACTTTTACCATGCTTAAACTGCAGCCCAAGGGTTTTACTCCCGTAGCAAAGAGAGCTCTGTGGTGCGGGCAGAGGATCTTTATTGTGCGTTTACAGCCTTATCTACACCTACAGCCCGTGCTATAGCTCTCTCTGTAGGCGTTGTTACATTCCCGGTGAGCCGGCGCTCATTGTTTCAATCAGCTGTTAAAATCGGCAGCAGGCACGAGATCAGATGGGAGTTTTATGACCTGTGTCTAATGCTGGGCAACTCAATTAATTTTTATTAAGCCCTCTGGGCAAATGCATGAAGATCTGTTCAGAAGGGGGTGATGAAGGGATTCCTAGTTTGCGAGGCCAGCCAGATGATGCACAGAATCCTGTCTGGGAGCCCCCGCAGTGATGCCTGGAGACACCGGCAGAGCAGCCAGGAGCTTACACAGAGGTATGAGACAGAGTGCCTGGGAGTCTAGGGAGGCATGGGAAGAAATGTCCATTATCTGCATCCCAGTGCCAGCCTGGCCCTTTGGCAGCTGGGATTCAGTACAGTATGGAGGAAAGACTTCGCTTTTCCAGTGCCTGTCTGGTCAGGCTGGTGTTACAGCCTCATAGGGCAGGACAGTCACTGACACAGGATACATCCTTATTTCCCAGGCACACAATAACTTCCTTATTTCTGCCTGTGCTCAGACACACTGTGCTTGCATCTGTCTGCAATCTGAAGTGCCAAGTACCATCCCTGTGGCACCATAAGGGTGTCTCTTATCCTTAAAGGACCTTCCTTTAAGGTTTGTCTTACTGCTGAATAAAGCTGTGTTCCTCCCCCCACCCTCCCCCAGCCACAACACGCTGGACTAAATGCTGTGCTTCAGTTACAAAGACAATGAAAATAAAGGATCTCAGCTGGTAAAGTCACTGAGAGCATCTCTCTGGCCGGCACAAAGGAGGACCCTGACAAACCAGGCACTATCTGCTTTATCTGTGGTGGTTTAGGACATGAACCCTCCTGCCTCCCAGCAAAAGAGGCAGGACAGGAGATGGGGCTGCACCTCAGCTCACAATTCAGAATATTACTTATGTTCAAGCCCTGAGCTTATCTGTGGCCAAAATAAGGAGAGGGGATTCTGAAGAAGTGAATGAAGCCATCTCGTACCTCGGCCATTGATTTTCAGAAGGCAGCAGTGCCATTTGTCCTGTCCAAAGGCATTACCATGAAGCTGTTGATGACAGGGACTTAGCAGGCTTTCATTGCCCTCTTTTACATAATTATTTGAAAGGACCCACTGGCGCTATAAAAACAGGGACAATAACAGAGAAAGTCCAAATTTACCCAAAATATTAATCAGCCTGAAAAGATCTATTATATGGAAAAAACTCCAGATAGATGCCAGCACCAACTTTCTTCCGCCAATCATTTTTGCGAACAATAATTTCTTCCTTCCTTTGACTTCTGATCATGGAACTATTGCACTCTAAAAGATAATTCATGCTGTTATCACACCTTAATAAAAGCTACTTAGCTGTAGAATGTGGGCCTCACTTTATTTTTAGATTCTGTGCAGAACTGAAATTATCTGCTGTAGATAAATCACATAAACTTGTTTTTCTTCAACATTTGGAAGAGACATCTCTAGCCTATACAAATGTTCAATGAAAGATTTCTTATGCAACTCCAACAAGCAGAAGGCATAACAACAGAATAGTTGTTTATGCTGTAAAGAGTAAAAGAAAATGATGAGAAACTGAAGAGTGGATGGCTTTTATAAGTGTAGGCAGAGCTGTTTCAAGCTGAACCCACTTTGTTGATGTGCTGAGGAACAAGCTGCTGCAGCTACAGAGAGGTGGCAGAATAGCCTCACACATAGACCTGGAAATAGAAGGCAGTGAGGAGGTCCTGCAGGGCAGGGACAGACTGCCTTGGAGCACACTGGGCTGGATAGGGCCCTGACGGAACTGGGGAATGGCATAACCACACACTTCGGCCACGGCTCACCTGTCAAGCCCCCCAGGTCTTCCCTCCCTGTCATTAAGACCATGGTTGGTCTGCACACTGGAGGCACCTTGTGCTGCACATCCAGGCTTCATCCCTGGTGTTTAAACAAGCACCAGGATACCCCAGTGGCTCTGATTGTACTGACAGACATGGTGGGACCGGGGAACCGGCTGGACTGGTGACCATCCATGCTGATTAGTTGTAAGTGTGCTGCAAGGCCAAGTGCCCTGTAGCCTGGCATGGCAAGACACTGCCTGGGCACAGCCTGTGGGGTGGCATACAGGAGGGACTGTCCCCAGCAAGCAGCAGAGATGGGACTGCAGTTCTTCCCATTTCCTTCACCCTATGCAGTCTGCCAGCTCTGTCACAGGAGGCTTTTCAGCCACAAACTTCACTCCAAGTCCTGCAATCCAGACCCTGTTTCATGCAAAAAAACACCATTCCTGTGGGCTGCTGCACAGCTTTACATTTGCTCAGGCAGCATAGGTTGGGAAGAAAAAAAAGAAAAGGAAATATCTCTGCATTAATACCAATGTCTTAGGGCCACAGGGGCACCAGATGGGAGACTAAGATCAAGCACTGTGCAGCATGGATATAGCCAGTCTGTGCCCGTGGCATCTCCTGGCTCTGTTTACTTAGTGATAAATACGAAGCTGGGGATGCCAGAAAGCTGCATAAGGCTCATTTCTCTGCAGAAATAAGCAAGAGATACAATTGGTGTTCAGCTTTGCAGATTATCTGGGAATTATGGAAGTCAGGGAGAAAAAAGCCTCCCCTTCTATGCTTAGATAAGGCTGCAAAAGCTGCAACATCATATTAAGGCTGTTAGCTCCAGAAGATTTTTAAAAGGTTTTTGTACAGGGAGGATGCAGCTTGGGTCTGCATGAGGAAGGGTCCACAGAGAAGCTCCTGGGCTGCAAGCACTGCTGAGGCCACAGGAGAAGGGACTGGAGCTGCTGCCTGGGGGCACAGATATGCAGTTGCCTGGTGCCCAGCTCTGACTGGGTAAGATGCATAAGCTGCTGTCTCCTAAGGGAGTTTTCCTTAGCCTTCCAGGTCTGGCCTGCACACTGTTTATGAGCAAAATTATTGCAGTTGAAAGTATGATTTTTTCATATATTCTTCTGAGTTTTGTTTTTTGTTGTTGTAGGTTTGGTTTTTTGTGTGGGTTT
>VZTT01021770.1:24005-57968 GCA_013400855.1 Buphagus erythrorhynchus
CCACCCCACGCCCCTGTTTCCTCACCAACCCTCTCTCCTGTTTCCTCACCACCCCTCTCTTCTGTTTCCTCACCAACACTCTCTTCTGTTTCCTCACCAACCCTCTCTCCTGTTTCCTCACCAACCCTCTCTCCGTGGCAAACTGGGATGGGGGAAGAAAGTTCTAAAGACTGAATTCCCCTCTCCAGGAATATGCACTATGAATAATGGGTCAATTTTCTACCTAAGGACAGGAGGGATTTTACCCAGTAGAGCCAGGCTATTTATTACAGCTTAAAGAACTACAATGCCTCTATTTGGATGGTGTAGATGGGTACGATCCTGGGTTTGGATGTGTGTCTATATTATACACACCCTCACGTGGACATAGGCTATTATATATTTCTATAATATATAATATAGTATATAATACACACACACACACACACACGTGAGATACTCTGAAAACACCTGAAATCCTCTGAAGTCATGGAATCAAAAGGCTCATCTTTGAGGCTCGGGGGACACTCACTACATTTTCTATATAGACAACTTTGTACATACAAGTCGTAAAGTGCGTTAAAAAGCGCGTAAAATTTTCTATGTAGAAAACTATGTACATATAGCACACACATGTACTAAAACACTTGGAGTTAAGCCAAATTTCACCTTCATCTTCACATCCCCAATACCTACAATACAAAACCAGAATTAAAAAAAAAAACAAAAAACAAACCAAACGAGAAACATAAGGAACCAAATTAAAAAAAAACCCTAAAACTCAAGAGAGAGAAATGAATCAAGAAAGAAAACCGAACCCAAAAACAGTCAACAGAAGCCTGGCACATGTAGAAAACATCGATTCACTTAGAGAACACAAAGAGGGTCATGTCCGAACCTCCTTTTTCTTAAAAACAAAACCAAACCCCTTTTGTTTGTCTGTTTGTTAGCTCTTATTGTTTGAGAAAAGTCACAGTAGCACTCTCACCTTGAACCAGAGTTTGGAACTTTTTGTGTTTCTTTGTACAAAAGAAAAAACGGTTTAGGTTATGGAAAATAGTTGGGAAATTTGAGGTTGGAGAGAGGAGATAGAGAGAGAAACTGGAAGATTGCATAGTTGTGAACAGTGGCTTCTCATCAAGGTGAAAAAGTGCATCATCTGATAAAATAGCATTTGATTATTATTCTTTTTTGTTCGGTTCCATACTTTTTTTTTTCCTCAGTCAACTGTACATGTCACACATGAAAAGGTATTTACAGCACACACACATGCTAACATTAAACGTCTGACACTGAAACAGCCATTCTTTAAAGGTTCCATCAGAGTTTGTTCCATGCAAATTTGTATTCTTTTTAAATACATTTTTTGCTACATCCTAAGACCACAGACTTGTCTAAGCCCATCTCATGTAATTTTGATCATTAGCAACACAAAAAGGGGAAAAGCACCAGAATGGCTCGGTTTGATCACCAAACCTCTGCTTTGACTTCTTTCTCTTTTTAATTTTCATTCCTTCATCACTGCTGGTTGTTATTTTTTAACTTTTTTTTTCTCTTTGTTGTTGTCATTTGTTTACATTAATTTTCCAGAGATGGGAAAAAAACAATTGACTTTTTTTTTTTAAAAAAGTGTTCTTGAGGTAAGAGTTATGCTCAGAACCTGGGGCAGGCAGCAAAGCTTTCAAAAGCATTTGAGAGATGAGGTGTGAGGCCAAACGCTGCCACCAACATCATAAACTAACGATGAAGCAAAACAAAACAAATAAAATTGAGATGAATATTCCATGTTTCTATCCCAGCTAAACCTCCCACCCTCTTTCCAACTTACTGTCCTTTTCCAAAAGTCACAAATGGAATGAAAAGGAAATAAAAGCAACTTGGCACATTCCCTCTTGCACCAGCCAAATGAAAAAAGACAGGTGTTGAACATTAAAAAAGATATTTCAAAAGCTTTTAATGCTTGCTGCCTGTCTCAAGTGCATTTTAATATATGTCTGATCATATACATTTATATAGGAAAGTCATATTTGTTACACTTTATACAGGATCACTTCATTTTTGTCCTCTTTTAACCTTTTCACTTTTTTTTAATCTTTTGGATAATGAGTTGGTTATAACAATCTACAGTAAGGCTGCACAGGAAGAATACTGTGTGTTTTATTTATTTTTATCTCTAAGAACCAAAGTATATAAAATGAGGTTTGATTCTAGCACCTTTTGCAGTATTATTGGTGTTGTTCCCTTTAGGAAAAAAATACCTGCTCTCCACATCTGTTCTATCATCTCTCTCTAGTTTCAGCAATACTTCAAAGGTAACAATAAGGGGATGATTGACCCAAACCAGCAATCCTTTGACAAAAAAAACCTCTCCCTGCTAAAGTCAGGCAGAACTGCTCATGTGAGCAAAGCCTTTGTCAGCTTCCCCCCTGCCTGCTGGCGTGGGCTGGGGCAGCGGCTCGCTCGGAGCAGCACGGAAAACCGAGCATCCAAAGAGGAAAAAAAAACCACACCAAGTTGCTGGGGCAGCTGAGATGGAGAGGCTCGACAGCAGATGGTTTTGCTCGGGGTGGAGGGAATAACACCTCTTGCCACAAGGTGCAGAGGAGAGGCAAGGATGCTGCCCAGGAATGCTGCCCAGGGATGCTGCCCTGGGATGCTGCCCTGGGATGCTGCCCCACTGACCCTAATCATCCTCCTTCCACAGCAAGGGGAGACCTCCCCATCCCGTGTGAGGAGGAAGATGTGGCCTGGCAGCATCTGCTGGGGAGATTTGGAGAAATTTTTAGAAATTTCTATGATGTGAAACAGCATCTTTCACTGAGAGTGTTTCTGGGAATTGGGAGGGGAGAAGGAAGCTGGGAAAAAAAACCCAAAACCATAGGAAAGAGAAGCTCCTTGCCAAGGTTGTAGTGTTTTACAGGATGTTGAGCTGTTGGTTTCAGTCGAGCAGTGTTAATCCTGCAGGGGAATGGTCCATTCCCCAGACAGCGGCATCAGAACCTCAGTTATATATATAATTATAACTATAGCAATATATCTACCTATCTATCTATATTTATATAAGTATACATTAAAGTCTGTTACTGCACTTGCACCTAATACAGAGGAAAAGTACTGGCGTTGCTGCTGGATACAAGTGGTTGCCTTGACTGAAGTCCTGTGAAGGGTGAGCACCACAAGGAAAGGCACCACGAGGCTTTGAGAGTTGAAATGTTGCTGCCCTAACATAGCCATCATCAACAGAAATAAAGAGTTTGGTGAAATTAATGAGGGCAGGTGGGGCCAGGCTGAATTCTGGCCTTGCTGATGACAGAAAAAACAGAGTTTTCCCAGAAAAAAAATACTGGGGTTTACTCAGGGTGGCTGATGGTGAAATTGAGACCAGAGTTTGGTCTTTTCAGGGGCACGTTGATTTTGCGAGCTCTTACGTATCACTTTGAACACTTTTCAACAGCTTTCCTAAATTCAAACGGCCTCTTTGTGCTGTGTTCAACACTCCTGTGCCGGTGGAAGAAAAGCAGGATTGAACTTTGGGAATAATCTAACACAAAGAGGGCACAGCCTGCCCTGGGCTGCCTCCTGGGATGTGCTGGATGCCTTCAGCTCCTGCTAAACCAGGGGAAGTCAGAGGCACTCAGTGAGTCTGACCTCATCCCTTTGCAGAGCCCTGCCCTGAATATCTCAATCTGTCACACCCCAGGAGCCCAGAGAATAAATTGTCCTGGACACAGGCAACAATTTTGATGGGTTGGCAGATGTCCTGCCAGGCTGAGGCAGAGATGAAACCTGCACCTGTCTGATTTTCTGAGGTCTTAGACTGTGCTTCTCTTCCCATCCTTACTCAATCAACATTCCCGCTATGCTAAACTTTTGTATTGGCCCTTGCTCTCTTTCTTCTGCTCATAAACTCACGCTCAAACACATTGCCCTCCAAGATGTAGAAAACAGAGGAAGAGCTGGGAATAAGCCAGAGCACATCCTCAGAGCCCTCCTGCAAAACAAGAAGGTGCTGCAGACACTGCCCATCCCCAACAGGCTCCCTGTGCATAAGGTCATTGCTTGGTGATTGAAAAAAAGAAAAAGAAGAGACTCGCAGGCACTCTGTGCCAAGCTAAGAGCACAGGTTTTGCATCGTGTTGACACCTGTCAGCCCATCCCACCTGCAAATCCCGAGCTCTTCCGACAGCTGCTGGCGAGCAGCCTGCCCCCGCCGTCAGAGCCAAGGACAAACCAGCGAGTCTGGAGGAAATTCGCTCCCTGGACAGAGAGGAGGGGCAGGACTGCCCCCAGCCACTTCTGGCCAGCTCAGAGCAGGGGGTGGTGGCAGCCACGTGTCACCCAAGCATCGTGTGCGTGGCTTGCTGGCAGAAGCCAGGAATGGTGTTGGGACACCACTGTGGGGGTCAAATGGAGTTGCCCGCGGCAGGACTTGACGTAGTTGTTCTTGTTCATTCAGATCGACTTTTGGGCGTCTAATTTGGATCCCAGTCTTTCTAGAATCCCAGGAAGGCTGGCTCAGGTGCAGAAATGACCTAGGAAGGAGCCAACCTCTCACAGATGAACTGAAAATCCTTGATCCTAACTTGGATGGATGGGCATCTAAACCTGCAAGCCACGCTGGGTCAGGATGGCACTGGAAGGACAACTTCAGATGAAGGACCTGGGTTCAGAATGGGCTGAGTTTGGTTTATAAGGCAAATTCAAGGCATGGGCATGACCAAGTTTGAAGCTTAGTTAACAAAACATGTACTTTTTACTAGGAAAGCTTAGGCCATTATTCCTGCCTGATGCACCTGATGGAGAGGGTCTGGGGTGAGTAGAATTCTTCTTTGGAATTTTTCAGCCAGACAGGATTTAGAGTGGGAGAATAAGACACAGAGATGCCTGTGGCATGAACTCTTGAGAATGCACCTGAGGAACCACCTCTGCTGTCCACAACTCCATGGCCCAACAGGACTGTGCTAAATCCTTAGTTTCTCAGTTGACTTCCCTGGATGCTTTCCACAGGGAGAGAGGGCCATTTCAGAGGATGGGGAAAAGCACTTCCCAAAATCTTATTGTGACATTTCAGAACAATCTGCCTGGTTATGTCTGCTGAGCCAAATGGGGACAAAAGGAAGGTGAGATGATGGATTTGTCCTGCCCACCACCACCACAGTCCCATAACACTTTTGATGTTAAGGTCTGGAATCACATCACCAGCATTGTCTAAATAATCCTTCCATCACCCTGGTGAGGTAACCTTTATCCCTCCCAGTTTACAGATCAAACTAAAAACAAAAATGGAGCAAAAACCCCCCAAATCCCCAGGTTAAGCCCTAACAACCTATTTTTACCACTTTGTAGTGCTTGTGGAATTTGTTCTCCTTGAAAAAGATTAATTTGAGGAATCAAGTGCAGGAGTGTTTTCCAGGTTCTGAGTGTTAACGAGTTCCAGTAGTGATTAGTCAAACTTCAATGTTTATGGGAAAAGTGGCACTTCTGCAATAGAAGTATTTAAATTGTGCTATTCCCTGTGTCTGTGCCAAGTTTCCAGTACTATCAAAATTCACTAATCAAAAACTCTTCTAGGATGACAGCTCATTTGAGAGGTTTCCATGGACTGTTAGGATTCCTTTCAATCAGAAGAGCTTTGCAAGAAGTAGGATTGACAAAGATCTTTAAATGAGCATTGCAACACCTGGGGTAAGCGTGGCAGAGATCCAGGGGTGGAGGTGGCAACAGACTGACCATTCCCATATCACATGGCCTGGAAAACAGGCCAGTGGCACCAGGGAACATCTTACACCTGCCAGCAGACACAACCCTAACATCCTCTTGGCTTTCCCAACCAGCAGTCCATGGCAGAGATAGAGAGAGAATGTGGATCTTCAGGCACCATGATTTTCAAAATAAATCCAAAAATATTCACACCACAGGAAGGGCATTTCCTTGCAATCAGGAAATATTTCAAAGCCTCCAAAATATAGAGCCTTTGTGTGATAATCCTGGTTTCAGGGGAACAGCTCTACTATGGAGCATGCTGTCAGATTCCCAAGCACATCCCTATTAGTCTGGAACAAGGAACACACAGAAAACCAGGCAAGAACCTCACCCCACCTGTCTTCTCATACTGTTTCCATAATGGGTGGCCACATCAGATTTAGTGGAATGGTCCAAACTTGGCCCAGTGACAGGAGCCACCAAACCGAGATGTGAAATAGTCCTTCCCTGAGTAAACAAAACACTTTTAAAACTAATTCCCATTCCTCATTGGAACAAAAGGCTGGAATGGTAAAAGTTTGCAGAGTGGAAGCAGTAGCCAGAACCATTGTTTTCTTCTGATAGGAAAATATTTTCCATGGAAACCCCCTCAAGTTTTGGATCCATTTTGGGGGGGGCATCCTTTGTAGCTAATGGAAAACTTTGATATGCAAGGTAAAATCTCTTCCCCATCACTCTCCCTACACAGAAAAGATGGAGACAAAGGGATTTGGCTGTGATACCTATTTAGACCCTCCTTCAGAAAACACTCATCACAGCTCTCCTGCAAATTACTGCAATTACATCCAATTTAAGGCTTGTTTAATTGCTCGAGTAGTTCTGGGAAGTCTATGGATAAGTGCAAACCAGTCCACTTTCCCTGCTTCTTATCCATCATAAATTTGCTGGCTGATACTGAGTTTTCAATGATCATTGAAAAAAGCAGGTTATATGGGAACGGTGTGAAATTGAAGTAATTTGAGGGGGTTGCTTGGGGAGCACTTTGTCTGTCGTTTCTCCCACAGTGCCAGCTCACAGAATCAGAATATCCTGAGTTGGAAGGGACCCACAGGGATCATGGATGTCCAACTCTTGGCCCTGCATGGGATAACCCCAAGAAGCACCCAGCTGAAGTCAGGAGGCTTCAGCTTCAGGCTGCAGGAATTCCTGGGAGCATGTCCCTGTGTGTACTTGCGTGCCCTCAGAAACTGAAACCAGCCCCTCAAGAGAACAGATTGCAGGTGTAATCAGCTGGCATTTGTCCTGCATCTTCCCTAGTTAGGAAGGAGCTGTGTTTGCTTTTAGAGTGAAGGAAGGGGAGGAAAGGCGGGGGCGGATGCAGGTGGCGTTCAGCTGGGGCTGAGGGGAGGAGGTTCTGGCACAGGCAGCGAGTTTTATTGGTAAATACAGCTAGAAAGGAAAATATGAGCTGCTTGTCCTTGTGACTGATGAACGGGAATGACATCTGGAGGCAAAACAATAATCATTCCCTTCGAGTGGCATTTGGCATTTGAATTTTAAGGGCTTGAAATCAGATTTGGAGGGTTTACTCCCTGCAAAGGAGGGCCCCGTTTGCTGTGTGTGTTGACAGGGCTGTTCTCGTTGCAGTGCTGATACTGCTGAAAGGAGAAACCATCTCTTCCTCAGCTAAAGCCAGGAACTACAAAGCCCCCATAGAGATCAGGGGTAGGCTACGCTCAGATGGCTGCTCTTGGAAAGATACTCCTGCTTTTGCCCAAGTTTTGCCAGGGTTTTGACAAACTCTACAAGCTCAAAGATGAAATCTATTGTCACAGTTGAAGAAAAAGACCAATAGGGCCCTGTTTGGGCTCCCCAACACCACTAGAAATGACTGATTTTAGCATAGATACTGTAAGGAGGCACCTGGCCATCAGTGGAGCTCTACTGATTTATCCTGATGCTGCATTTGGCCCCCATGTTTTGTCTGATTTTGGCTTCCAAATTTCTTAAGAAGTGGAAGATCAGGTGGGACAGCATTTCCTCAGGACTTTAAGCTTCTGATGGTCTTTTAATTTAAAGAAGAAAAAAAAAATAAAAGCCCCTACAAGGAATGTTTATTTCAACCCTGCTTGCAAATCCCAAATTGCTAGCACCTCTCACCAGGAATGACCTTCCTCATCTCGAAAAAGCCCTTTGGAATTCACAATGTGTTCATATATATGTTAAAACATATATACTGCTGCAGTAACATGGCATGTATGCTCACCTATATTTCCACAGGACTGGGGATATAGACTCAGACATACATGTTGATTAATCCCTTTAATCCTGAAAATTCGTAGGCACCCACATCACTTTAGGCTTAATATATAGTAGGAGGAATTCTTTCTCTTTCTGCTGTTTTACTCTCACTGCTGAATTGAGTCATACCAAAACAAGAGGGTGCAAGCATAGCCAGGTGGTTTCACTGTTAAACACCACGATTTCAGGAGAATTAAAGGGTGATTTATCAATAATGTGAACTTCTTGTCATTTTTTTTTTTAATAGATATATATATAATGCCCTCAATACCTTATAGGCTATATCCTATTTAATTCCACGAGATGGGAGACAAAAAGCTTTGAAAGCAGTCTGCATCTACATCTTTTTGTTCTACCAGATAAACATGAGACTTCAATTGCTTTCAAAACTATGCTTGCCCTCTCTCAGCCCTCTCAGTCCACCCCTGTTCAAGACACAGATGTGTGGTGCTTTTTAGGACAAAGAGGGAATATCTGTTTGTTGGCCAGCATTTGGTTGGGTCAAACAAAGCAGTTAGCATAGCACCGAAGGAGTTACATTGCTGTTTTTTTCCCAACTTCAATCCTTTTTTCTTTTTTTTTTTTCCTTTTTTTTTTTTTTTTTTTTTTTACAAGAAATTTCATTTTAGAACTGAAGAAAATNCAGTAAAAAGAACCCAGGAGCACCAAGCTGAGTGCTTAAAACAGGGCAAAGAAACAGCTGGGGAGAAGGACGGGGAAGGAGCAGACCCAATGTCAATGCGGATGAGCGATGGCCCATCTGCAGGAGTGGGGCTTCTAAATTTGCTCTGCCCCAGCAGGAAGATGTGCAGCTGCCTGGAAATTCAGGTGGAAGAGCCTGGCCCCTGGAGCCAGAAGATTTTGAACTCCCTCCCCGTGGTGGATACAGAGAAGGGACAGGGAAGGTACGTGGCAGACCAAGCCAGAGCTTGCTTGCTTCATGCAAGGCAAGTCTTGGGCTAGAGAAGACAGTGGCCACCTGAAACACCCCCCAGCGATCCCAAACAGACCAAACTCCACAGTCCTTACTCAGGACAGAAAAGGAGACCCAACAACAAAACCCAGGAGTTTTGCCTGAGTAAGGAGTGCGTGAGCAGACTTCACAAAGCTTCTCTACAAGGGAGCAGGGAGTCCTTCCTGGCATTGCATTCCCACAAAAGACATCATATAATGGTCAGGACACTTAGACAATAGCAACACGAAAAAAACCCTAAACCCCAGGCTTTCTATCACTTGTTTTTCCCTTCTGAATCATCTGACCAGTGGTGACATTTGGAGCAATGAACTGGATCCCTTCCCTCGTTCTAAAGAAAGTTATCCTGGCTTTCACCTGAGTGGCTTGGGGCTCAACCAGGGACGAATCCACCTTGATGGACATGGAACCAACAGCCAAAACTCCCACAGGTGGCAAGGGAAGTTTTGCCTGCAGGAGGACGGTGAAGGCAGCCTGGTCTGGTCTCTCTAGATGTGGCACAGGTTTTTTCTCCAGGAAAGCAGGAAAGAGTTGCACGGGAGCAGCGTTGGGTCTATTTTATCCTTTCACATCCCACCTTCGCCCTTCATGTAAGGAAACAGTTCAAAAACCAAAAGAAAAAAGCCACTGTACAACCAAGTAAACTGCAATTATTGTGCTGTCTTAGGCAGTCAAGGAACTTAAAAGGCAAAAACAGAAAGGAAAAAAAGATATTTTTTCACGTGTTTATCAGTTGAGACACTAGTTTTCCCATGCCTACAAGAGTCCTCAGCAATACCAGCCTCCCAAATAAGGTCCAGGCTATTCCAAAACAGCGTGAGCAAATTTTTCACTGTATTCAGATGGAAGCTGATGACTGAAAGATTAGTGCACATTTAACCGTGGCTGATGAGAGCAACTTTTAAAGAAATTCAAGTATTCATCAGTAATCTGTTCGGTTCAGAAATACTTTTGTCATCTTTAGTTTCAAGTTTTCAGAAATAGCAAGGAAAAGGGAAAGGTCACCTGTTGTGTAAGAAAATAATATTGCAAATAGTGCTGTTACATTTGACCAGGAAAGCAAGGCTGTTCAGTTGGCGCACAACAATTTTCTCCGTTCCTTGCTTTTGGGGAGAGAAAAGACTTCAAATCACTTTCTCAAGACATGCACCAACAGATTTTCCTTCTGCATGTTGTAACCCACCCCTTCACTGCTCATCCCCCAGAACAGCACAAACCCAGCAAGAATGAAATTTTCACGGCGCACTTCCAGCACCTCTCACACGCGTTAACTTAAGCCTCACAACACCCCTGTGAGGTAGGTAAATATTATTATACCCATGTACAGATGGGTAAACTGTAGGCACAGAAAGGTTAAATCACTTGCCCAAGGTTACACAGCAACTTCGTGGCAGAGCTGGGGTCGAAACCCAGGAGTACTGTCACCCAAAAATCTGCAGTGACTTCTAGACCATGGCCACTTGCTACGCTCTCTGTAAGAGACCATCTGACAAACACAGCATTGCACAAATCCAATTAACTCCGCGGATTACAAAGTGCCTGGCTTTCGAACATTTGCCTTGCTGCATGTGTCCCAAAGGAATGGGGAGGGCACAGGAAGGTTTATGCTCTCAAATAATTTTTTTTTTCCATTTGAAGGGCTCGGTTTTGGTTTGGTTTCGTTTTTAGGTTTTTCATATACGACAGGAAATGGTATCCACATTATTTTATCAACGACATCACTTTCCAGTTGGGTTCTGTGCATGTCTGAATATACACTGAGGTCCAGATGGTTTATGCAGATTTATTTTAATAGTCACCAATTGCCTCCCTCCTCATCAGCAAAGAGCCAATGGAACATATGCAGCGATCTGTCATCTCCTTTTCCCATTTTTCTCATTCTCCCACTGCCTGAGCTTCAAGTAAGGAACAAGGGTTGAACACAGGCAATACCCAGCACAGCAGGAAAGCTCCTCCCTTTCTTCACATCACACCTCAACAGGAAAGAGTCACCACACCGTTATTCCCAAGTTCAAACACAACAGAACAATGAAACAATTCTGAACGTGCTCATGGAGAATTAAGTGGATTGCAACAATCTCTAGCGGTACCCAAAGGTCTGGAAATGCGTTCTGCACACAGTGAAAGGTTTGCCCACGTCTATTTGGGATAGCCTCAAATCTCCTCGTTCAAACCAGGCTGAGATTCTCTGCACCAGAATACACCTGAGCTCCAAGGAAAAATAAAACCAGCAATCATAACCCTGGGAAAGCACCATCCCCAAAGCCCCCAGGGCTTGAGACAACTGCCAAAAGAACAGCATGCAAGCTCCAGCAAGCAAAGGGTCCACAACGGAGTTCACATCATCCCTACTGTCCTACATCAGCCACCTCAGCTTCTGTGGGGATTGGCATAAACCTTATTTTGTCATGGTTATTTGGGTTTTTGTTTTCTGGTGGGTTTGCTTTTGCAGGACCACACTTGATCTGAACAGAACCCAGAGAAAAGCAAACCCAATAAAAGAAGGAAAAATCCTAGGAAAGCCTGTCTCCACAATTTTCCGCTGACTCTGGCAGCTTCCAAATTGTCTCCTGCCCAAGCTGCCCAGCAAGCAGGCACTAAAAGGTTTTGCAAATGCACAGTAGTAAGTTTTCCTTTTCAAAGCACCTCTGAGCTTCAATGAAATCATGCTGGACTAACCTCAGACCACATTTTCTTCAGGAGGTTTAGTCATGCTGTGGGTGTGCAGGTGACAGGTGTGACATGCAGGGGCCAGGGGTGGGATAAATTGTGAAGTGATTCTTGTGTGTACAAAAACATATCTGAAGAGCACGGGGTGATTGCACTCTGAAAGTCAATAGCGATGCTCCTCACGTGAGCCAGGTTTTAGCAGACCATTCACTAAAGCTTGGAATTAATTTTGCCCTGTTTCATCCAGTCAGCTTTAAATAAAAATACATGCAAATGACTTTTGGCAGGTGCACAAAAGGACAGGGTGAAGCAGAGAATTAGCTCCAATCCCAAACACTGAAAAAATATACATTTACACTTGAAATGGGTGTCTCACTTGCACTTTGCACTGGTAATTATTCACCATTGGCTCCTCTTCTGCAGTTCAGGTTGGATTTGCTGCAGATGAAAAATGCCTCGTGTGGGTGGCAAAGCATGACAAGGGCATGGGCAGGGACCTTGTAATTCTGTGTTTCCACCGTTGATTTGGTCTGGTCTGAATGATTCCTGTCTCCGAATTAGCTGCCTATGGATGTGTAACACTATCACAGTAAACATGCCATCCATCTGACATGGATGGAGGGATGGATGGGTTGACATCTGAGCCATAAAAGTGACGCAGCTTGCAAAACAACCTCAGCAAAAGGAACAAAGAGAACTGAAAAATAGCTTGTCCATTGATTCAGGAAGAAAACAGAAAAATGCCAGATCAGAGCTGACGTACTCCACCACGTCCTGCATCCTGGTCTGTGGTGTGGAGTTACATTTTTATCAGGAAACTGAGCACTTCCAGGATCCATTCTGGCCATGAAGCCAACTGAGTAGTGCTGGCCCCATCCTGACTCCTAAAATCGTCCACCCCTGATATGGAGCAGCTGCATCCAAACTGCCGACTGGGGACAGTCTCTGGCCAGTGCCAAAGCCTGGGCAAGCTGTGCCTGAGCCCAGGGCTCCTTGGAGTGGATCAAAACCATGCCAGGGAATGTTTGAATAATAACAGTCGGGATGGTGGAGCCCTCGTGCCTTGGCGTTGCCCTGGCATGGCACAGTTGGCTGGTTTAGATGATCCCTGGGTGAATCCAGCACCACAAATGTGCCAGAGAAGTTGCCCACTGATCTTTTGATGTGAATAAATACACTCTCAACCTTCTCCATGGCGGTTTGAAAAGCTCCTCATGCAGTATCTTCTGGCCCAAAGGTGGGATATGGTATAAAAAAGATACCAGGGAAAAGCGAGGAGTTAAAATCAAAGTGAAACCAAAACAAGTCACTGACCATCCTGCAAAGTGCACACCAAAAATACAAAGGGCTAAAAAATAAAACAGGAGGAGAGGATGAGTCTCTTAGCGCTGGGATTAGTACCAATAGAGAGCTGGGGTAGTTTTCCACCCCGAGCTTTTGGCTTGGCAAAAGGCGCTGTTTGGCAACAAGATCACAGGTAATCCCAAAAGGAAATGGTCACCACCCCAGACTGTCCACCAGGAACACGCTGGGAGTAGTGGCAGAGCACGAGCTTTATGTTAAGGCTGTAATGAAGTCCTGGAAAAAGAAATAGTTCTTCAGGGACGACAGAGGCTCTCCCTGGAAATCCTTTGCTATAAGAAGATGCTGATGGAGATCATTCAAAGAAAGGAGGAGCAGAGGCAGAAAGTTTATGCAAGTAATGAAACAGTCTTAACTCGCAGTGGAGGCACCTGCCTTTGTTGTTATCCACACTACGAGCCACGAAGGAGGAGGACTTTGGAACAGGGATTTGTCAAGCCCTTGGTTAAGCTGGTTTGGTTGTGAGAAGTTAGCACTGCATTGAGAAGTAAGGACACTTCCAGAGTGTTTTGCCCCTCCGCCCCTGGCGCGGGGCGGAGGCGCCAGCTGTTGGTGTGGTGGTGTGGAGTAAGATCCCGTTCCTGAGGGAAGGCAGGCTGGAGTTGCTCATGAGAGGCAACACTGAAGGGTCTCCTCCTCCTGGCACCTGGTGACTGTGCCTTGGCTCGTTGTCACAGTCCTGGTGGGAAGGGTCCAGCGGTTCAGTGGGGTCGGTGATCAGCACCAATTTCCAAGGTTGATGAGTTTGGGGAGCAGGACCTTCTTACGGTGCTTTTGGAAACGAGAATGCCACCTCCTGGGAAAAATGGTCCCCGAGGAACAGCAGGGCTGTTTGCCATCCATTCCTTTCTCATGCTTTTGCCACGGAAATGCAGGTGTGAGGAGAGCTCTTCATGCAAGGACCAACATAGGGAATTATATCAAGATAAGTCTACACTAACTAAATTAAAGGCAAGTCAAAAGAAAGTTCTGGAAGGAGAAATGCAGGCCTGTAGCTGGAGGATAGGCACCTCCATGCTTTTAGGACTCAGCAGCTGGGGACAGCAAGTTCACTTCACAAATTACCTCTTTTTATGGAGACAGCACACTGATCAGGGGAGAAAAAGGGTGAAATGTTAGTAGGACACTTAAGAAGGAACTGGCTGTGGGGCACAGACAATGGAGGAGGGAAATGAAAGCTTTTCACAAATATATATCAGTTCATGTGTATATATATATATATTTATATGCATTTATGTGCACAGCAAACAAGGGACTGGGGAGTTAGAAAGGGGATGACGAGACCAAATCCCTCCCTTTGCATGAAAATGTGACCATCAGATTGGTTGTAATCAGAGCCCAGAAACATCTGCCTGAAATGGAGTTTGACTGGGAATTACAGTACCAGTGACAATTTGGCTTTGTATAAACTTTGCCGTGTGTCTATAGTTTGGCGTGAAGGAGTCCTGCCCTCCTTGAAAGGGACAGACACCAGTTAAAAGTTTCCTTTACAAAACAAAATTAAACAACTGAAGAAACCCCAACGTTTTCTCAGAACACTGCAAAGGATCACTGATTGAAAAAAATGTTTCTCTTCAGGTATATTCAGGCGAAGAAAGCATTCAGCTTCTTTAAACTGTTATATAAAATTGGTACTAGTTTCTTTAAATACTATCATAATTTAAAAAACCAACTGATTCCTGAAATTAAAAAAAAAAACATAATCATAATTAAAAAATATCCCCCCATGCTGATCTTCTCTTCAGAATAGGTCAGCATGGGAGTTTTGCACCCTAGACAGTTACAGTATTTCTGGAATAAAAAATTGCAATTACACACAGAAAATACTACAGCATTCACTTAAAAATATCTCATTTTGTTGTTGTTGTTTTTCCCCTCCCAAGCAGAGGGATGGTGGGATTGAAAAGATGCCCTGAAACGGGAATATTCCTTTAAAGGAGCAATACTCTCGAAACGGAAAAAGGTTGTCGGATAGACGCAAACCCGGTGATTTAACTCGGAAAAGAAAAAAAAGCCAAAAAGAAAAAAAAAAAAACCAAAAAAAAAACACCAAGAGATTTTTGTGTTTTTTCAAAATCCGAGAGAGATGAGAATGTTCAGACACCGAGCGGGTTATTTGGAAATGTCAAAGACAACCCCACAGCCCTCGGCGGGGCCGTCTGGGCTTTGCCAGCTCCGGAGGTGGCAGCATCTCCTGGCGGTGGAAGGCTAAGCTAAACCACGGCGCTCTCGCTACGCTCTTGGATTTCCTCTGGTTGTTGTTTCTCGCCATGTACTTACAGTAGAGGGTGACACGAGACAGTTTTTATCAGCAGTTCCCCACACGTAACCGAGTCGAAGAATTTTTCTCAGCTAAATCACAACAACAACATCAACAAAAATACAAAGCACCAAATCATCTCGAGACGTGAAGTCAGTTTTACAGGTTATTACCGTTTGGAGAAGTTTTGTTGGTTGTTTTGTTGTTGTTTGTTTTTGTGTTTTTTGTGTTTTTTTTTTTTAAATCCCGACTTTTCATGTTTTGTTTTCCTTAAAAACAAAACAGAAACAAAACAAAAAATCAAAACCCAAAAATCCCCAAAATGGAACGAAGGATGCTTTACAATCACTTTAAGGCTCGCACTGAATGAGACATGACAGGTCTTACACGAGATTACAAATAATACATGTATGCCTTTCACAGCCTTAAAATGATACAGTAGGTCAAATTATTTTGCCAGTCACTGATCAAGTATTGTGCCTTTAAATTGACTCGCTTTTTGCTACCATGCTGAGTTTTATTATTACTGAAATAATTATTAGATATGTGGAAATGTACTTTCGGATCATGTTTTTGGTTTATAATTTTGCTAATTTCTCATTTTCCAGAAATCAAGGTGGCAGGCCTTATTCTGGGCTCAGACTGTTGGTATTTGCTCCACTGGAGACAGTGGGGCTTTAGCACGAGCGGTTGTTGGGAACAAGATCAGATCCTGTATTTTCACACTGATCTGGTACAATCCCACCTTTTACAGGGTCCATTTCCACGAGGAAAACAGTTCCAGGGTGGGGTCACCTTTATAACACAACTCGGTCAAGGCTTGGCCCAATGGTGTTATAAATTCCTTGCCAAATTATCTTACAGACCTGATTTTGTCTTTCAGCTGTTGGAAAAATCAAACTCTATTGGGGTTGTCTTGGCTTTGCTTTCTTATCTTTGCTTTCTTATCTTTAGACATTTGGAGGGTTTTTACTGCTAAATCAAATAAGAGCAACAGGATTTTTTTTTTCATACGTTTCTCTCTTTTTGTTGTTGTTGTTAATTTTTTTTTTTTTTAATTTTAAGGTTTGCATTTCAGTTGGATGGTTGATTTTTCTTTTGTTTTTTTTTTCCTGGCATATAATCATCAAAGAGTTTTGCATGAGAAAGGTGACAGTACTTAATGAAACTCAGCACCTAAGGGCATAAGGCAGTTGTAGGTTTGTTTGTTTGTTTTTTTTTTTATTTTTCAATCAGCACCAATCCCATAAATAATGTTCTACACTTGGTGTACGGTATAAAACTGATGTGGAGATGCCTCCTTCTCCACCTGTGAATCCTAGGTGTGGAAGTTGAAATACTGTTTCTTGTGTGTAAAAAACAAAAGAAAAGTTTTTCTTTTTGTTTTTACTTACAAAACATAGAGAATATCTTTTTTTTTTTTTTTATACATACAGCAACCAGAAAGAAAGCTTATCTGAAGGTTTGTGTTTGTTTCATGATCTGTGTTTACCGTAAACAAAAATAAGGTCCCCTCTTTTACTTTTGCTTTAAGGAGCTTTAAAGTGAAGATTCATATTGTAGCAACTCATATAAGAGAGGTCCATCTCTATACCTAATACCTACAGCTGTGGGGGTGACATATTGGAGGATGTTGATAGTTCTTCTTAACCTCCTGTCTACAAAATGAGCATCCCAGGCAGGATATCTTTTTCTTGGGATGTCAATCTTAATGAGAGGCCCCTCGGGGGGGTAGGGTCGCCCAGATGGAGTAGATGGTACCATTGCTCTCACCTGGAAAACGGGCAAGCAAGTGTCAGCTGTGAGTTCCTCCTGTTGTTCCGTGACCGCTCTGGTGGGCGTAGCCTGGGCCCCCCGGTACCCAGGGGTTTGGGGCGCCATGGGCTCAACATCGGGGGGCAAAGGAATGCCCCAGAGCAGCTCGGCGCAACAGGAGCTGGCAAAGATCTTAGCTCTTGGCCCCATGGGATGCAGCACACCATAATATAACAGCATCAAAGCTATCCCAGCAGCAAAGCTAAGAAAGACACAACACAGTGCTGGCACGGCATAGGAGTCAGTGGTGTCAGGATCTCTGTAAAAATACCAAAGGAGCGTCAAGGTAGCGTTCTCCGTCAGGACCACCGTGTAATACGCAAACATTCGGTATCGAGTCCGCCCTTCCTTGACATTAAACCAGCAGAAAATGTACACAATCCCTACCACCATGTTGAAGAGGATCTCCTCCCACTTAGACATGCAGAAATCTGTCCCACCATGGATGATCCAGAAAGCCATGGCACACCAATGGACCACTACAAAGATCCCAAAGTAGAGCTGGAAGATGGAAGCAAAGAGAGCAAAAGAAATAACTCGGGATGAGATGGTGAAGAGGCGCCAGAAGAGATGGATGAGGGCCCCTCTGTAGCTCATACTCTTCTTGTCGTCCCTAGAGTCCCGAAGAAGCTTGTGATAGGAGGCTAGCACCCAAGCCAGGGACATCAGGGAGGCCACAGAGGACACACCTGCCGGAAGACACACAGATCCACTGAGTTAGACAGGAGCTTTGGTGGAAAACATCATCTGCTCACTAAATTATTGCATCTGGGGCAGGCTCAGGAGCCTGAAGGTTCAACTCACGTCAGGTTGTCCTTACAGTCTGGAGGAGAGAAATACAGAGATATCAGTGTGGGAATTGGAAATGGTGTATTCAGTAGTTCTCTGACTTCTTGTCCTTATCTTCCCGAGCCACTGGATCGGCCACCCCACCCCAGCTGTTCCAGTAGGGAACAGCCTCTGTGCTCATCCTGACTGGATCCACATTTGAGAGTTTGAAATCCAGATCCATCTAAATGCTGAAGACCAAGTGTGAAAGTTAACTTCTTGGAGAGCAGAATCTCTCTCGGAATGCACCACGGCAAGAGCAGGACACCTGCATTCCCTGCAACTGCATGGATTCTTTTTTATTCTAAAATACTTTTATTTAAGCAACATTCCCATCGATTCTGCCTCACTCAAGAATCCCCATTTGTATTTGCCTTTCAGAAAAACAAGGTTTTTGTCCCATGCAGATAAACATAGAAATCCAGGGAGCATCAAGACTCATCAATACCCTCAAAAGAGCCCCAAAACAAAGGATCTGATCTCTCCACGAAACTCCCTGCCTTGTTTCCAGGATGGACCCAAGACCTATACTGGAGATAGCACTACTCCAGTCTTGTCTCCTGGCTGGAGCACAAATCCCAGTCACAGTCATGTCAGGGATGGCACAGCCTGCACTGGGGTCACCTTCAGCTCCCAACATGTCCCCCTGCCCCTTGACATGGGGCAGAACAGAACCCCCCATGCTGTTCCAAAGGGACCTGGTCTTCTTCTCCATCCCAACCAACACTTAAACAATTTATTTCCTCCAGAAGATAAAATAGTGGCCCCACCACACCTGAGAGGCTTTAAAAAAATATAATTCTGTTGATTATCACAAGGGTAGATTGAACAACTCATGGAGCAAAGCACCGCAATAAAAATTAATTGAGAGATTCCTGGGAAAAGAAAGAGCTGCTGGCATCTTACTCCTTTGCCCTCACTGCTGCTTACTGGACAACTGTTCTGCAGGTGAGGAAACAGGTGAGGGACTAAAATCCATATTTGGGAAGCTCAATAATTAGTTAGCTATGGTTGGATTGGACCTTAGCCAAAGATTTATCTGGGAACATCGCCTTTAAAGTCCAGAGGAAGAACTGCTAATGGTTCCAGGCAAAACAATGAGAAATGCCCCTCCATCTCTGATGTGTAACTGAGTGATAGGTCCAGATCAGATTTGGCTTTTACTTCTTTAAGAAAATCCAAGGAACATCTTGCTGCAGCTGCTCAGAATTAAAAAGGTAAAATGCCTGAAAAACCTAAATTTCTTCTTCTCCTACTTTCTTTTCTCTCTGCTCACAGGGGCCTGGCTTCCATGGGAATGCAAATAAGGCCCATTGATTCCTCAGACCTCACTCTAGAATTTATCTCGGTTTTGAGAAGCCCACCCCAGAGTGTGGCAGGGTTACATTTCCCTCCTTCCAACCTATCCGTGTCTGGAGGAGAGATGTTGGAGAAGAAGGCCAGGAAGGATGGCAGACTCCAACTCTGCCCTCACTGGAATTCTCAGAGCCTGCAAAGTCCACCAAAACTACACCTTTTCATCAGCTCTCGAGTTTCCCTCTGAATCCCTTGTCTTTGGGCTCAAATGTGCATTAGAATTTCAGACTGAATTTTAAAAAACAACAAACAGCAAAGCAGTGACAGCAGTGGCCTTATCCAAGAGGGAAGCTTTAAGCCACCAGCTTTAAGAAAATCGTGATTTCCCCTAAGTCCTCTCTAAGAAACATTTGCACATAGGACTTGGGGATTCCAGCCACAGACTCACAGAATGGTTGGAGTTGGAAGGAAGCCCTGGAGATCATCCAATCACTCTGCCAAGACAGGATCACCTGGAGCAGGTGGCACAGTAACACATCCAGGTGGGTTTGGAATGTCTCCAGAGAGGGAACTCCATGCTCTCCCTGGGCAGCTGTTCCACTGCTCTGCCACACTCAGTGTAAAGTTCTTTCTCATGTTGAGGTGGAACTTCTGGTGGTTTATTTTATGGCTACTGCTCCTCATCCTGTCACTGGGTACCTCTGCAAAGAGTCTGGCACCATCCTCTGACACCCTTTGGAGGTATTTATGTGGATTATCGAGATCCCCTCTCAGTCTTCTCCAGACTGAACAGGCCCAGCTCCCTCAGTCTCTCCCCATAATGGATGGAAACTTCTAAATATGAACAGTCCCATCCTCAAGCAGATGTAGATTAGATTCATTTTAAACCTACAAGATGAGTTACATTTTTGGTAGACTTTATTAACAGTTTTGGAAGGTTGAGTCATGCCACAAAGGTTTGTTATGTGTATAAGTACCTTTTGTTACACTATCTCTTGGCTATTCAGTTTAAAAACTTTCCATGATTGGCTGGGAAAAAAAATGTCATTTATTGCCTTATTTTAGTGCTGTTTTACTAGAAACTTGTACAGCATTAGCTGTACCTGTACAGGGAAACTCAAGCAGCACCAACCCACAGGAGACAGATGTGTCACCCTGGATTAAAAATGTTTCTGTTGGGCTCATTTATTCTAGAAAAGAGAGGGGAATAAAATACACCCAAAACAATCCCCTAGTTTGCACATAAAGGCTTTACCTAATGTTTTGAGGGCAGAACCCTCCACTAATCACAGCCTTTGCTGCAAATTGCAGAGAGCTGGCTCAGAGTGCGTGCGTTGAGTCACTTGCACGGCACCCGGGCTGCTGACAGTCATCTGAACATCTCCTCCAGCCAGCAGAGAGAGGCAGACACCCCCAGAAAGTGATTCAGCCTGTCCTGACATCCGTGTGTGGGACAGGGAGGGGTTGACTCATGCTCCCAAGGTGTCTGACTCCATCCCTTGCCAGGGGACCAGCAGTCAGGCGGGATGAGTGCCCCCTCATACAGAACAGATCATTGTCTCTTCATCTGCACCAAGATCTCAGGGATCTCTGGGAATTTTGACACATTTTTCCTGTTGTTTAAAAGTTCACAAGTCTGGTGTTGAATGTGAATTTGGCATTCTGGTGATGAGCAGGACCTGGGTGTAAGGGGGGAGATCTGTAGGTGGATGTCAGCAGGAACCATGGAGTAATGTAAAGACTTTTACATCACTCTTACTTTTTGCTGTGTTGCCACAGAAATTATTCCCTGGCTCTTTCATACAGACCTAAATGACACAGCACTTTTGTCATCTTGACCACAAGTTTCCCATTCCCAGCTTTCCCTGTGACTTCTAGCCTGTGACATCTTCACACAATTTACAATTCTCACAGACCGTGGGATAAACGGTGCCTGTCTTTCCTCCCAACTTCTTCAGACCTTATTTCTAAGCAACTGTAGAGCTCTCTTCAATTATAACTAAAACAAAAAGTCCTGAAAAGTTGGATCACATGAGCAGTAATGTTTTGTTTTGATTGTGACTCTTGCACGTGGGAACTGACGCACCTTCATGGAGCACGAGTAAGTCTCAACTCCCTTCCAAGGTTTGTTTACCAAAGGGATGATGTTGAGTAAACAGTGAAGTCACTTGAAAAAATCCCCACTCCCACTCTTCCCACTCTTCCCACTCCACACACAGTCTTGTTAGTGGAACATCCCCACCATGCACAACCACATCTCTGTAGGTATTTTTGAGCCAGGAGCAAATCAGCTCCTAAGGGGCTGGAAGCCTTGTGGCTGTATCCCATACAGATCCCATAACCTGCCCACAACGAGTCAGACTGGCACAGACTGGGATTCTCTCCAAACCTCTCTACCCTAGGAAGCCATGAGTGACCCACAGGCCAAAGTCAGCACCACCAAGGAGTCAAATCCCGGTGTCCTGAATGACACAGCACAGGAAATAATCCTCCAGCTTCCTTTAGGAATGAACCCTGAACTCCTTGCAGTGAGACATCTGCTCACCCACATTCAGCACAGGGAGGTAGAGCTCTGTAATGTCCCATTTGACAGATGAAGCACCAAGATTTGAAGGATTTACCCAAGATCTCATACAAAATCCAAGCTAAAGCAGGGAATAGTTCTCCTTCATATCACAGTGTGCTTGACAAGACATTTCAGACAGGATTCAGCTCCTGCTGTAGAGACTCCCCCCAGGGTGTCCGTGGTTAAATGATGTCTCTTGGCTCAAAGGAGGATCAAAGCTTAGTGCAACCATCACAGGTGGGAATCCAGCAATGTTTGAGATGCTTTAGGATATTCCAGACCGCCACGTGGAGCTGGCAGATGTGACAAACTTGCATACAGAGCACAAGAACATTTCTGAACTGGGAGCTGGAGTGAAGGAAGGCACTCAGGGCATTTCAAATGGCACCAGCTGAGACTCAAAAAAATTCTGCCTTTCTCAGGGGAGCTCACAATCCTCCTTCAATGATAAACACATGTGGCACAGAGGCTGTGCTACAGGAAATGGCACAGAGAGATGAGAAAGCAGTGGGAAATAAGGCAGGTGTATAAAAGTTAAATTTCAGAGGATGTCAGACCAAGGAATAGATTCTCTGAGAAAGGGAAACAAGAGCTGTTGCTTTGGATCATGAAAACATGAGTGGACTTGAGTACAATGCAGACAGTGATCTGATACCAGAGGAGAGGAGACTGAACCACTCAAGACTTCAAGGGAAAGTGCTGAAGCTCACAAGAACACCCTGAATTTCATCCTGATTTGGTTTTCCTCCTCTGGTTCCTACCCATGGTCCAGAAAAAGAAAAGGTCATCTCAGATTTGTAAAAAGGCTCTTTGGAAAAAAAAAACCCATCCACATGAAAGAATCAAAGCAATGACTCCTCTGAAATTGCCATTGCTGCTTTTAAAGCCTAGGAACAAAAACAGTGCAGGGAAAGCCATCCCTGTCTATCTGGCCTATTCAGGGTTTTACAACCAGTCTAATAGAAAAAATCACACACACACACACACACACACATACAGACACACATGAATATTTCAAATGAACAATACACCTATTTTGGCCTTACTCAGTGTTGTCCAGCTGAGGAAAGAGGATTTTCAGTAGGGGTAGGTACAGTTTTCACCACAAATCCAGCTGCAGGTTGTTGGCTGCCCATAATTTGGATGCAGTTGCTGCAGCACATTCCCTGAGTGTTTCCTGTGGTGCCTGTCCCTTTAACGTTGAAAATGATGCCTGAACAGTGCTCTATTTCTTTTTTGACATTAATTCTCCTTAAGACTCTACTAAAACAAAATGGGAAGATACCAACATTTCTCCCGGGTGAGCAGGATGGCAAATATTGAGCGTGACACGAAACCTCCCCTCAGCCCCTGTGCAGAGGCAGCTCTTGCTTAATGCCAAGTGCCACATTTCAGTGCATCCCCATCCCTTGCTGCCTGCTCAGGCCCCTGTGCTGTGAACCCTGTTATCCTGCTTTCCCCCTTGGGTGGCATGTTCCTCCCTGAAGCTCAGTAGGAGACGAGGAGCAGGCTTTCATTTTGATGCACACAGAGTGAAAATGCATTTATACACAAAAGAGATCAAGCCAGATCCTGCTTTTGTAACAACAGGGCCTGAAAGTCACCCTCCCTTATTTTTTAATCTGATTTAATTTGTTTGTGTCAGAGTAAAACGGGTCAGAATCAGACCCCAGGTCTGATCTTCATAATTTCCTGATGGATTTTGATGCTTGATCTTTCTTTATTCTTCCCCATCAGAGGAGGGAATGACTTGTGTCTTTTTTTCCTTTATTTTCCCTCTTCATTTATCCCTTTGAACATGGGAAAATATGGAACATTGCCAGGATATAAATAGTAAAGGGCTGCACAGACCATTTTGCCATTCATTTTCCTCACTGGATTTCAGGACACTTCCTTAAACTGTTTCTCCAGCGTGCCACTAGTCCAGTATGGCAGATGAAAACTATTCCACCTATTGTGAACAAGGTGCAAAAGTCTGACCCAGGAATGGCCTCCTCACATTTATGTGACACCTCTGTGCTCTACTAAGAGCTGGAATTACCAGGGATGAAAATCCAGATCTTGACACTGCAAAGCTGAGAAGAGACATCACATCAGTGTCCTGTCCTTTGTTCTTTTCTCGCGGAAAATATTTTGGTTTCATCAGGCAAGGGGTGAGTTTCACATCCTTCACAAGCTCCCTTGCTATGGAGATCCTCTGGGACCTTCCTCCAAGGGGTATCATCCCCATTCTCCAGGATCCAGCTCACCTGGACACAGCATCACCATTCCATAAGAAACAGAAAACTGCTGATGACTGGGGAAGGCAGGAAACAAAGGTAACTCCTTTCAGGGACAGGTTTCCAAGTAAAAAGAAAGCCTTCTACCACCAAATCCCCCTGGAATCCCACAAAGGGCTTGTGTTGAGTTTCTGTACAGGATATTCCATGTCCAAGCTGGCACAAGGAAAGCTCTTCCACATTAGACCAGAGGCACAGCTGTGCTTCCAAACCTGCTGTGAGAAAATCCATGCCAAGGCAACCCCACAAAACCTCCCTCACATGGAGAGTTGCCCTCCCACCCCTCCACAGTTAAAGGCTGGCTCATGTCCTAAAATGCTTCTTCCCAAACCCTTTCCCTTTTGCTGAATCCAGATGTCCTTGGTGACCCCAGAAAAGCCAAATCCCTCCTTAGTTCCTCCCCCAGCCCACACCTCAGCACTGCCTTGAGGAAGCACCCATGGGGTCACCAGGGATTGTCCTGCTTTCCTCCCCTTCCATCCTGCTGCCCTTCAGCTGTCCCCAGTGCCCCCTTCTCCCTGCTGCAGGAGGAGGTGACCAGCCACACTCCTCTGATCTGTGCTCTCATTATCCAGGCTGTTTCTGCCATGTCTCCTCCTATTCATGTCCTCTGTGAGCTCCAAACCAGCTCCAACCCTGCAGCCATGGAATCTTGGATCTCCTCTGGGATGCAAGCCAGATTCTGATCCTGCTGTGGGAGGCACAAGCACCCCGGGCCAAGCAGAGATGGGATAATCCACCCTCTGTTTGGGATTGTCCTCAAATAACCTCAGCGAAGTGTCAGTCTCCTGTTCCAAATTTTGGCCACCACATCAGGATTGGCAAAGCTTCTCCTCTGTTCTAAAACCCTCTGTATGAAGATGCTGTGTCCATCATGTGCCTCAGTGTTCATTTCACCCCAGGAATGCTGTCTGAGACATGGGATGAGTTGTCTGGAAATGCTTCTGTCTCTCCATCCACTCTTCCTGGTGAATCATGGAAGGGTTTGAAAGGGAAAGGTCCTTGAAGCTCATTTTGTTCCAACCCCCTACCATGGGTAGATACACCTTCCACTCTCCCAGGCTGCTCAGATCCCATCCAGGCTGGCCCTGAACACTTCCAGAGATGGGGTTCAAACTGAAATAACCAAAGAACATGGTAAGGTGAACAGTAGGTAACAGTGGTTTGGCATCTACCAGCCCCCCACAAGAGCTCAGAGGGGAGCACTGGGTCTCAGCCAGGTGAAGAGAGGAGGAAGGAAGATTGCTGAATTCTTTTCCTGGCTCCAGGATGAGCAGAACAGCCCACAGGGGCTCCTGCAGAGCAGAAGCTGAAAGAACATGATGTGAGCATGTTCAAGTGACACAACACCGTGAATTTATACCACTGAAGGCCAAGCAGGCAAAACAAGTCCCTGACACACTCCTGATGTGAGAAGAGTGCCATGGTCAGTCAGAGGACATCCTAGGACACCCAGACAGAGTTACCAACATCCTCAAGGGGTAGGAGAAGACAACATCCCTCTGTTACATCATTGAGAACAAGGCTGGTCTCAACAGCCCTCATCAGCATGAAAATCCACTTTCTGCTTTCCATAACAGCCTTGTTCCTTTCCCAGGATGCTGGCTGCAGGTATCTCAGGTTTTACCTATTTATGTAGGGAAAGAAACTGCTGACACCTGTTCCAGAGCTGGAACATTTCTGGCAGCACTTAGGGGAAATCTGTATAAACAAACAAGCCTCAACCTACTTGGCTAAGCAGGGTCTTTGATCCTGTGTGGTGAATTGTCACCACAGACTGGCTCATAAAAACCAGCAGAGAGGAGAAGGACACATGGGAACAGAACCTGGTGGTGGTGTCTGAACCCCAAATGAGGAACAGGATTATTTGTTGACCCTGAGCCCAGCTGGCAGGATCTGCCATGCCCATCCTGTTAAAATCCCTCAGGAGTTGTATCCAATCTGCCCAATGGGAATGGTTCCTGGACTATGTGAATTTGTTTTCTCATGCCTGGGAAAGCTTTGGGAAAGGGCTGGCAGCAAAAACTCTATCACAGACCAATTTAGCACAATCATCTGAGTGCCAGTGCTTGGGCTCCAACACTGTTTGTGTTACAGGTATAGACAAAATCTGATCACAGCTCTCTGTTTATCACAACCATGGTCATATAATCCTTTTCATCATGTTAAAAATAATGTGGAAGATCTTTGGCTCAGCTCCTCAATGCCTGGAGATGGAGCTTCTCATATTATCAGATTTTCCAGGCTGGGCAGAGTAAATTAGTCCAGGTGGCTGCTGGGTTTGGACAGCTCTGGGGAGCCCAGGCATGGCTAAGGTAAAGTGTAATACAGATGTGGGGACAGCTTTCTGCCAGAAAAATGTTATTTTAGCAGGATAGGGTAATCCTTTCAGGAATCCGGTCTCTGCTATGGTCCCAAAATTATGCCTGAGGAAAATGTCAGTGTGAGTCCATTGCTAGACTAGAGACAAATCCTGCCCTCTCCAGAACAGCCTCTTCTGAATAACTCCACCCAGCCACCAGAGCCTCTGATGGGGCTCTAATGGTGGAGTTCAAGGAAATAACAACACACAAACTCACTTTTCAGGGGGAACAATGCATGGCAGATGTCTGAGAATTCCATTCAGGAATTTGGAGTGAGTTTGGTGATTTGACTCAGTCTAAAGAAGCTGGAGGCAAACAGAGAGACACACACAGTCTTACTTTTGGAGTTCCTGTTGGTGTGGCATAAATGATATAAAAGTATTTATAACACAACACTATTTAGTTTGAAATGGCTCTTCCATTTTGAAGCTCCCCCTAAATGTTAAGAAAATGGAATGGACAGAATTCACTGTTTTCCTTTCAGCAAAAGCAGATTATTTTTTTCTGACTGAAAGAACCCCCACTTCAGCAGATGCTACTTTGAGGGTGTTCATGCAGAACAGTTCTTTCCTTTGTGATTTTTGGAATCAGAATTCCTATTAATCTTACTGATGGTGTTTTCAGTGTCAGTGTGGGGCTGCATGAATGGTGTTTCCAATTAGAAAAGCTGCTGTTATCACTTAAATTGGGGTTCATGTGGACCAGTAACCCACATTACAGCAGCAAGGACTCAAGTACCAAAATCTCTCTAGGGTCTTCCCACCACGCCCAAATTCACCTTTTCCCAGTGCATCCTCTGGAGATGATGAATCTCACAAATACCTGACTCTCAGGTGGGCAGGGATGGCACTGAAGCTGATAGAGACACTCAGAACCAACAACCATGTGCAATCCCTGTCTTCTAACGACCCACAGACATGAAGGAGAGATGGTCTGCTCTGAGCTTGGTCTTAATCCCTCCAGGCACCAATCACCTGGGTTAATTCTGCATTAGAAATGTGCTGGGAAAGCAGCAGCCAGGATTTCCCGGGCACAGATTAGCTTGTTTGGAAATAGAGCATGAGAACTGCTCTTCGTGTCTATTTTTGTCAAAAGCTGCATGAATTGCCACTCTTTTCAGGCCGAGGTGCCCTCTGCACAGTCATCACTGTAATTATAAAGACTTTTGAGTTAAATCCCCTTTAATCTGAAGCCTTTAAGTGCTGTCTCAGTATGAAACTGAAAAAGAACCCCACCTGAGCCCCTAGAAGTGAACAGCCACAGATGAGAGGATGTGAAGCTCCTCGAGACACCCCAAAAGGTTTCATTGGAAATGCTCCACCAGGATGTTCTGACAACACCTCCAGCAAGGACAGGATTTAACTCTGTGCAAGCAGAGCAAGATCCCTCCTTGTAGGCAGTATTAGAAGGCAGGGCAGCCACATAAACCCAGCTCCACCTGACAGCAGCACAACCATCTCTAGAAACTTCCATTGCTATTTCCTGCTGAGAACTTAGGTTTCGTCTCTTTGCTAATAAAATAGTTCTTCTAGAACAACAGGCACAAAAACCCCACCCCAAATGTGGTTATTTCAACTGGTGAGAATAAGATGGCAAAATCCAAGAGATGTTATTCTTGGAGAAAAAATCACATTTTACATTCAACAGCTGGTTCTTTGTGAAGGGCACTTTAGTAACAGCTTCTAGTGGCCAATTCTTTACTCAGACTTTCAAGTGTATCAAATCCAGCAGAGCTGCTTCCAGTTTGAATCCTGAAATTATCAGAAGGAGCCTCGTACACTGAGATTTTTCAGATGTAATGATATTCAAACTCTACTGTTAGGAACCCTTAGAAGAGAAACATATTTTAAGGAACTACTGGAATGCACTGAAATTATGGAAAAAAAAAAAACCAACAAAAACTTTTTGCTAAGAAAAACAACACATGGCTCCATTTAGCATAAAATCTTTTCCCACCCATTTCTATGTTCTGAGTAGGGATGGTTGGCATGAAACAACAGGACTCCACAAACATGCACAATATCTGTGCATTCTAACACTGCAATCTGACATCTGTTACAGCACCTCTATCCTGTCACTCCTTTTTAAAATCTGTTTTAATTCGGATGAGGACTGCATCCATAGGGAAAGATGTAAACCTGCCTACCACAAGTTGGAAGGATGTTGTAATCCTGCAAGTGGGGGCTTAAGTACTCTGAAAAAAGAGGAGAGCAGCACCTCAGTGCTGGAAAGGAAAGCCCAAGGAGTTCCTCTGTCTGCTTTGGAGAGTGACCACGAGGATCCCTTTTTCCTTAGCACACATCTGGGGCAGATTTGGACCCTGTGCCCAGAAATCAGCAACACAGCCAAGCCTAATTCTGTTGACTGCTAAGTTCTGTCCCAGCCTCTGAAACAGGGTGGCCCAGAGTGCTTGGTGGGTATTGTTCTTGCCATCATCTGAGCCAAGCATGGGAATTGTTTGGGTTGGTGTTGGCTGCTGGGAGCTAAAAATGTGCCAAGGGCTGTGCTGGTAATTGAAGCAGGGGATGAACAAGATCTGGTGGCTGTACTCATGTTCTGATGTGTTTTGGTTTATCAGCAGGGATTAAACCCCACAGACTTGTCCCCAGATTGGGAAAACAACATCTCCTGCCAGGGCTTTGTGAGGGAACTTCCTGCTAAAAACACAGCTCCCATGGGCTGTTCCTTGGAGATGAGACATCAGGGCAATGCTTCAAAGGCACCAAACAGGGATTCTGCAAACCTCCTCTGGTACATGGCTTGGCCTGGACACAGAAAGCCTGCAGGCATTTAGGGAAATAAATATTCTGGGAATGATTTTGGCCTGCTGGGAAAGAGGAAGGGACCCAGTTCGGATCACACTCCTGGCCAAAGAATGAGGTCTGCATCCAGAGGTGTGTCAGCAGTGCACACTTTGTGACCTTATGGTTTATAAACCTCAGATGTTGTGCAGGGCCTTTGGTGGAAATGCCTCAGCATCATCCCAGCAGAGGGGACTGGTCTCTGGAAAAGAAGGAGCATCTCAGCATTCCTGGAGAGTACACAGGGCTGGCATCAATGAGGCGAGTCTGGCACAGTGTTCCTGTGAGGGGGAGTGACAAAGTGGCAAAAACGGATGTGGTGCAGC
This sequence comes from Buphagus erythrorhynchus, assembly GCA_013400855.1. Lineage (NCBI taxonomy): Eukaryota > Metazoa > Chordata > Aves > Passeriformes > Sturnidae > Buphagus > Buphagus erythrorhynchus. The sequence goes on from VZTT01021770.1 coordinate 53,528, forward strand.
TGGTGCTGTCTCACAGTGGGGTGCTGAAGGCACCAGGGACACTGATTTCCAAGGATAACAGGAGGAAACTCTTTTTTCCTCTGCTTCCCACGTTTTGTACACTCTGCAGAGACCTATGTGACAGGCAGCAGGTCAGAACTTGGTGCCCACACATTAAGTCATGCTCGTCCTGGCTTATCTCCTGGGTCTTTTTGCCTTTTGCAAACATTTTTGGGACCTTGATGTGCATCAGACAGGGGCTCCTGTGCCTTTTGTCCCCCCTCAGTGACCCTCTGTGTGAAGACACGGATGTTCTGAGGGCACTGGGAGCATGAGGTTGGTCAAATGCCAACAAAGGACAAAAGTCATTTCAGGAGATTTCTACCGACTCAGTAATTTTGCTGCACACCCAGACTCAGAACTGTCACCCCAAGCTAATCATTAAAAACAAATAATAGTTTCTGAAGCGAGAGAATTCTTTCCTTCAAAACTGAACGATTTTGAATGGCATCAACCTGAACTGCTCCACCTCCACCAGGGGTAGAAGCACAGAGCAGTCCCTGCCCAGCAGAGCAAATTTTCTGTGGTTTTTCTGCACATCCCAGAGCCTATGTGCTCTCCTAGATGCCTGACAAGAATCCTGCACTAGAGCAACCTGAAGCTAAAAAAGAACTAAATTCCCAGTGATTCCACTAACCAACAGCAGCTTTTCCTGTTGCTCTAATCCCAAACTTCCCATGAGAGGTGTATCTCCAGATAGCCTGCAGCATGGAATTACCCAAAAAAAAGTCTGAATTTCCTGCCTGGAATCTGCTTGACAAGAACCCAAACCTCTCTGCATGCCTCATTTTCATGGCTGGCCCCCAGCTCCTGGGAACAGCATGAGCTAATGCTGGTGTAGTGCTCTGATGATGTAACCCCTTCCCAGTGACTACCACAGTCTGACAAAGCCTAAAATTGGCAGCACTGGCCCCTTGCCAGCGCTGTCCCGTGAATGGTGACTCATCTTTGCTGGCTGTGCCGTGTCCTGTGTGTGACGGTGACACGTGGTACCGAACAGACGGGGCTTTATCAGCACTCCAAAAATAAGAGCCAGAGACATGGCAAGGTGGTGGCCAGAGAAGCTGCAGGTGGGGATGGGCGAAAGGATGACGTCTTTCTTTGGGTTGGCTCCAAATCCCATTGGGAAAAAAAAAGCAAAAAAAAAAAAGAAAAAAGCTGTCCCTGGCTCGGGAGGCTCCTGGATCCCACGGCGCTGGGACAACACGGCTGATGATGGGACAAGCTGTCCCATGCCAGCGTGCCTGAGGCTTGGCCTGCTCTCAGCATGCCAGAGCAAGGCGTCCTCAGTGCCACTGCCAACTGTGGAGATGGCTTTTTGATGCTGCTGGGACTTGGCCAGGGACCAGCGGCTCGTTTCCAGCAGGGCACCAAATTGCTCCCTCTCATCCGGCCTGGGTGGGAAGCAGGGGAAGGCAGGAACAGAGCCATATGCCCCAGTCTGGCAGAGCACTGGAGTCATATGAGTGGCCTCCCAGGCGAGCTGCTGATGAGTTCAGAGCTACCTGGGCCTCCTTGGGCTGCTGGTGAGCATTTAAAGGGAAACTGTGGTGGATTCAGGACAAATTTTCAGGGCAGATCATCCCTGCCCAGCAAGCACATGAATGGTGGGATCCCTTTCCCACATGGCAATGAGCAATTGCTTTCTTGCTTGTGTCTCTTCTGTCACAAGAAACCAGGTGATGGATGTCTCCCACTTCTTTTAATCCCCAAGGAATGACATGAGGGAAAAAAGGAAAAATAGAATATCTGCCTTTGGGCAAAGTTTAAGCATCACTTTTTCCTCATGATCTGTCTCAAAACTTGAGCCAAAGCCCAGAATGTGGCTCTGGTAGATCTTGTCCCTGCCCCATCTCCTGTTGCTGAGGACTTTATAAGGCAAAGACTTCTGTAGTCATACAGTGAAGTTCTCTTGGTGGATCTCAGGAAAAAGGCACCAGTCAGGAAGAGGATTTCTGCTCTGTAGAAATAGGACTTGCCCACAGAGAATCTCCAGATGCCATATTGAACTTTGCACTGATCCCCATGGGATCTGGTGTCTGTGCAGAATGAAACCTGGTTTATTTATGAAGTTATGGCACTCTGTATAAACGGGGACAATTTTGTGTTGTGAGGTCACAGAGATTGGGTTTGGGGGTTTGGATTCCTGTTTGAACATTGCTGGACACATCTGTTTGGCCCAGGCCAGCATGAAGGGTCTTGCACTAACTTGTTCCTGCAAGTGATAAAAAGGATGAAATTTCAAATCTCATGAGTATTTTTTCCACTGTCACTGGAGACCTGGGGATTTTAGTCTCCTCAGTTATGTTCAGGCCACTGTTGATGTCACCTGAAAATCACATTTTTGGACCCCTACAAAGGGGTAGGTCCCTTTCTAACTCAGTTGACCCATTGAGTCTGCTAAACTAAGTGACAGGGAAAATCATCTTCAGTTTGCCCCTGCAAAAAGGGATCATAAATTATAATAAATGGTCCCCAGACATGGTACAGATGAGGGAGAACAGGATAAAAAAAACTGGACTTTGCTTAGGGAGGGACAAGATGATTTGCAAAGTTCACCAGGATAACTCTGCAGCCAGCACACATCTGTAGCTGAGATGTCTGAAATCCATTTTAATGCCTAATTTGTATCAGCTCTGCTTAAAAAAAAGTGACCCCCCCCAAACCCTATAAGTTAATGTTGCTTTTGCTTAAATACAAGAGCAGCTTCAGCCTACTTTTGTGGGCTGTGGAGAGTGCAGACACCTCCCAAAATCCTGAAGATTCCAGCAGGACTTTGCAAAGGAAGGCTTATGCTGCAAGTCTCTTTCAGGTCAGCTGTAGGGTTATCGAGGAGGTGGACACAGCATCTGTGGAGAGATGTGGTTTTTTTTGGAGGGACAGAACCCTGTGCTGAAAATGCAACCTCGTGCAGGCAGAAATCTTTGTGTAAAGAACTCGTGACATGAGTGGAAGGACACTGGGGCTTCTGCTAAACCTCATTAAGCTTTAAAGAAGCCAAGTGAAAAAAAAAAATTAAGTGGAAGCAAACCTCTTTAAGAGGAGATTTATGCCAGAAAAACTGGAATCCCTCTCACCTCCCTGCCTGCCTGGAGGTTGGGTGTCTGCTTTAAGCTGTTTTGATCAGCACCTCTGCGGGGTGAAGGGGGTTAAGGATGGTTTGTTCTGCAAGGAGTGAGGTGGATTATCTGCTGGGAGTGATTATGGAATGAAGATCTGGGTTGGTGAGCTTTTTCTCTTGTTAATGTTGTGTTTTCCCCTGCAAATACATGATTTAAATCAAGGGAAGTCCTCTGGCCATTCTTGCCCAGGAGTCTGAGAGATGGACACCCTTTTATCCTCTCCTAAACCTCAGACACAAGTTAGGGTGACAATGCTGTATCCTCTTCAGCATCCCTTCCCCTCCTTCAGCCTGACCCTCACGATAGGTGTAAATGCATCAATTCCCTGGAGAAAGGTGCTTCTGGAGGCTGAGCATCTCATCCCTCCTCCTTCAGCTGCTTTGGACATGAGCTCTTCCATTTATTGGACCCATCCTTTTTCCCTCACCTTCTCTTGACTCTGTTTTGGGCCCACCCAGCTGTGGTTGTAGCAGATGAATCCTTCACAGAGGGCATGCCCACCATCACCAGCTCCTTCTGTATGGATATTCAGGAGCTGATGCTGCTCCATTTGCTCCACCAACCAAGGAATTCCAGCTCAGGCTCTCAGCATTCACCTTCCACTGCCCACCTGATGGAGTACACGGAGTTCTCACCTCTTTTCTCTCAGTGCTCTTTTCTGTTGTTCCTCAGACAAGGGCAGCTAAGCTGGGATCTGCTGAATATGATGAAGGAATGAATCCTCATGAAATCCCAGGGCTCTTGTCCCAAGCTTTACTGAGACTGAGTCTTGACCTCAAATTCCAGCTCCAGCACTTCTGCTGCTGGATATTCTCACTTTTGGGTGAAACTGCTCCATTCTTTGAGTGCTGAAGGAACAACAGACACACGTCCCACCCAACCCTCTCACACAGGTACATGGTCAAATTGCAAGGCATGATGAGGTTTTTCTTTCTTCCACCCATCCAATAGATTGAAACTTAGGAAATAAAGCATTTTCCTGGTTGTATCCCTTTCTACTCATCCTTCCAAGATCAGCCCTTTCTACCACCATGCTGTGTGGCAGAAATGCTTTGGAGGAGATGCCCTGGGTCTGAGTAAAGACCTCCAGTGTGTTCACTCTTCTTTCCTCAACAGCTCTCTTAACACAGGAATTAGGAGACAAAAGCAAAACCTTCTGATAGACATTCCAGTAACTCCCTTTCTAGAGCCCCTTAAATAGAAGTTGACCTATCTGGGGAAAAGTGGAGCCTGGTCTTGGCATTCCAATCTAAAGAGCAGGGAGGTCTGGGGCTTGGAGG
>VZTT01021772.1:0-12878 GCA_013400855.1 Buphagus erythrorhynchus
CTGTTCCCTGCCTTCTCTTGTTCTATTTTTTATTAGCATATAAGGAAACATGTTTGAAGACCAAGGCAAGGTTTTGTAGCAAGAATTATTTCTGCTGTAAAAGAGGAGTTTCAGATGATGGTCTGTAACACCAAGAGCACAAGCCTGCTGGGAGATGCTTGTTTCCCTTCCTTCTGCATTGCACAACCTTCTTGAGGTTTATCAAAGGTATTCCTCTGCAAGTCAGAGGAAATCTGAGAACAGTCGTTTAGAAACAAAGCCACATGGCTTCCTTTATTTTCTTCAGATTTCAAAGCAATCAGCCATGCTCACAGGAGTAACTTGCAGACCCTTGCTAGGTCGGCAGGAATGAGCTTTCTGAACACAAGCCAAGAGTCCTAATGTTATCTAGATCATATTTCCTGTAAAGAAAGCAAGAAGAGAGCACGTGCTTTATTCCCTGATATTTAGCAGCAGGCTTGTTCCATCCTACAGCAGTGCTCATCCCTCAATGTTCACTTAAACTGTGTTGCAATGTATTACGTGTCCAAGCAAGTATGTAGAGAAAAATTCTGCTGCATTCCTCCAACAGCTTATACTTCCAGGCAGTCCATTTTGTCTCCAATAAAGTCGGTAACCACAGCAAAGGATTGTCAAAAGAATCCTTTAGTTATTTTAGCATGAAGTCCAGTTACCTCTACTTGTTACCCTTGCTGGCAGAAAAGCACAGGGCAGCTTTCCTCCTTTTTCCTTTTTAATAAGTTAAATGAATTTTCATTCCATGTGTTTACTGGCAGTTGTCAAAGATGGGAAAAGTGTTACAAAACTTAAAAAAACCAAAACAAAACCAAAAACAACCTCTGTGGCATATACCTCACCTGGCCATGGAATGCATGCATACCTGGCTGCATCCAAAATGCTTTAAATAGGTCAGGGGAACTGCATCCTGGTGTTCCTTAACTGCAAAGGAAATTCAGACATTCATATCCCAGACAGCCAACCTGTATTTTCTCAGATAAACACCATCCTCTGTACTCCCTTCAGACTTACTGCAGAAACCGTGCATCCCTGCAGCACCTTCCCACAGCACAAGGCTTAAAATATTTCAGGTGGCAGCAGAAATTCAATGGCATCAGTAGGTGGGCGGTGAGCAACTGAGTTGTGCATCACTTGTATATTCTTTCACCATTACTATCGTTTACCTTTCCTTTTCTGTCCCACTGAACTGTCTTTATCCCAATTCCATTTTATCTTTTTCCCTAGCTGTGCCCCCATCCCACTCTGGGTAGTGAATGAATGCTTGTGTGGTGTTCAGCTGCCCAATGGGTTAAACTGTAACAACTTCTAAAGGGACGTTTATTAAGCTTAAAGATCAGACCCTAACATTCCAGTTTATGACACACCTGAAGGTAAAGAGCCTGAAATTTGTACTGACTTCCTCTCCAAAGGGACAAAATTCAACTTCTACTGCTGGGTAGAATCCAAGTCCTTTCTCCCTATACACACACTTCAAGCAGCTCATTAGGTGTTTGAATAAACTTGACCTTTCCTTGGATCATTGGGTAAGTACAACATAAAATGAAATGTCTTTGAAAGATCCTTTTAGGAACTGTCATTGTCTCATCATTAAATCAGTTTTAAACGCTATGTCATTAGAAATAACACATCTCTCTTGCTTTAATGCATTCCATACAGTCCCCTTTTCTATCTTCAAGGTTTTAATTTCCACACAAGGGATCAAATTCTGGTCACTTCTTTCTTGTGGCTAAAGATTTCTGGGTGCACAACCTAAATTGCCTTTCTTTCTTCAAGTGGATCCAACTGCAGTCACAGCACCAGCTCTCTACCCTCTGCACAGACACTGTCTGTTAAACTTTCAAGTTCCATTAGGAAACAGGATTAAACTCTCCCTTCCACAAATCTCACTTGCATTTTCAGACCAATAAGAGAGAAAGAGAAGCCTTATCAAGATGAAAGACCTCAGTTCCAGTGACATGCAGGTCTTCCCTAAAAAGGACCTTGAGGACTGGAGCCATAGGATTCACAGTTGCCAACACTGTGGCCACCATACATCAATCACTGTCTACAGCCACAAGTCTCTGAAAATGTCACTAAACCTTTCCTGGCATCATTTAAAAACACAAGTCTAGGAACGTGACCCTGCACGTTGTAACACCAAGCAATACCAAAAGCAGCTGAAATGGGTGAGGAATAGATCATCTTGGCAATACTACTGAAATGCATATGACCAGAGGGCCTCAGGATCTTCTAGGAATTGCAAGTACAATAGTAAGAGATGTATTCCTCTTTTCCTTGTTGTAGGATGGCAGAAGGCAAGTACCTGACAAAATCCTGACAGGACAGTAGTGGTAATATTCCCTCTCTTGGTAACATCATCCAATCAAATCAAGTGATACAGCACATTCTCTAACTACTGCTACGAAGTTTCAGCCTTACTCTGAAGGGAAGTCCACTGAGCTCACCACCAAGTGTAGCAAAAGCTGGAAGATACAACAGATTTGTGCCTACAAGGGCAGGCTACTCATACAACATATTATAAAAATACATAAATCGAACTACATAATAACCACTAGAAGATCTTGGCACTAACAGACAGCTCCACTCTGCAGCAGTGTGTAATGAGGTGGTCAGTCAATGTTTCAGGCTCTTTGTGTCACCACTGATGGTCCAAGGTCTGACGAACCCAATGCCAGCAATGTACGTGGCCAATAAACCCTGACGCTCATGGACAGCTGCTACCAGCACCCAACACCAGCACACAGCACCATTCACCTGCTATTCCTACACTGGGGGAAGTCCCCAAGGCTGCATGAAACATAAGGCACTGCAGTACCAACCCTGACAACACCAAAATCTCTTAGCACAGAACAGGGAAGGTGATCTTTGGGGATACTGAGTTGTGTTGACTCCTTCCTCCTCCAGCAGAGCAAGACATGGTCAACTTCATCACATCTCTGTCCACAACTGGTAGACACTGAGAGTTTTGATTAATGTTCGTATTGCTGAGCCTTGACCACTTCTTCTGTGCTAACCCAGTGGATCCATATATAACCACACCAACACAAAAACCAGTGCGTGCCTGAACTGTTCCTTCCTCTACACAACTCTCTCCCCACCACCAGGTTCTGATCGCTTCTTGATATTACTGCTATCTCTTCTCCATTTCAGCTCTAGATCTCCGAATTAACTGCATGGGTACCTTCCATGTCACTTCTGCTGATGATGGGAAGCTCCTCCCTTCTATTTATCAGGGTTGAAGAAAGCCACAATCGGTTAAATGCCATCTTCACAGCCTTGCACTTTACCCAGCTGGAGTTAGTCATCAACCCCTCCCCACCAACGCTGGCCACAAGCCTCCTGCATTTACACACTTATCCATCTACCCAGGAGTAGCTGCTGAATACAGAGGACAATCTGTCAACAGTAAGGAAGGTTTAAAGTAATAATATACCAAAATCTCTGCCTGATAGACGTGGATAAAACAGCAGGGCAAAAACAAGACTCCGGGGTAAGAATAACACCATGCAGAATACCAGAAGAATCATTAGAGCCCCCAACATTGGAAATGGAAAGGGAATTTAAGCCAAAGAGCTGTCAGATTACGACATGACATAGTTGATTTTGCCACAGGGCAGAGAAGATAGAATAGGTAACCCTTGATTGCTATATCTTACTATCAAATTCTTGCCTGCCATGACAGCCAGCTGGCTTTCTTACCTTCCTAACCAGCATGTATCCATCTGTTGGCTCAAAAGGTACCTCAAATTAAGAGGTTTGGATAAGAATCATACTTTCCTATTCTCAGTTTTCATATTATGTAGTACTAAAATGTCACAATACAAAACTCTGACCTTTGCAGAGAAGAAAAAACACAGGACAAATCAAAAAAATCCCACCACTGCCATCTCACTCCCACCCTCCCTCCCTCAACCACCTGAAAGTATCCCAAGGGGATAAACGAGGATGACACCTGCAACTTGAAAATAAACTATCTTTCTATTTTTTCACAAGTCAAGCATCTTCCAGCCAGTCCAGCTCCAGCACCTGAGGAAGCCCTTGGTAATATAAGCTGGATTCTTCACTTCCCAGTGCTCCACTAGCACAACCACACAACTTAGACAAGCAGCTGAGCACTGAACTGCAGCTTAAGACAACCTAGTCAGGTCATGCTTCAGGAGACAACAGCAGAACATTCCATTTGTCCTGCTGCACAGGTTTCTGTCTGCACATCAACCCATCAGTTCTGCAAGTTTCACATTAGCTCCTCCTCTGTCCTAACACCACACCTGGGGATAAGTGTGATAAAAATGTGCAGTTGTAGCAGGATAAGCAGCAAAAAGGTTTAGGTGCCCTAAGACTCCTCTACACTCTGTAAAAGGAATAAGATTTTGAAACACTCAGACAACTTATTCTTCCTACATTACCTTCCAACTGAACCATTTTTATACTTGAGTTTAGCAACCTCAAAAAGTTTATGAAGAGTTTTGATGTTTTTTTCCCAAAATATGAAGGTTGAAACAGCACAACCAACACTTTCCTTTAGAATTTATTCACCAGAGTCAAACCATACAAAAGAAGCAAACACCATTTCCAAGAAAGCAATGAAGAACAAGGTACTTCAGCACACTAAGAAACATGGTGCTTGTTTATATGCACATTTCAAAGCAAAAACTTGCAGTTCTAATTAAAAAATGCTAATTTTGAAACAGATTTCAGAAGACCAAAAATTTGTTATTGATGGAATAACAAGCCTTGAAGCAAAATACACTTTACTGCATTAATGTCAAGTGCTTGATTGTTTTGACAGTTTGTAGGACAGATTTAATGGAGTTTTCCTACATATTATGCATCCCAGCTCTTTTACATACAGCAAGAGTACCTTTAAAGGAGGTCATACATATTGAATGAAGTTTTGGCAATACAATCTGACAAGTTGTTGAAGCTAGACAGATGTATCCCACTAACTCTGGAGACAATGTTGTCAAGAGACACTTTCACATCCTAATTTTGTATTACACTTGCACATATTTACATCCACACACTGAGGACCACTTATATATTCCATCTTTTTCCAAATTAAAATTAATTTAACCCCATACCCTACAGAAGACAAATAACTAGGTTTGGCACAGATGATGTACTGGTTCCTATAATCTAAAACACCCAAGAACACTGACAACCATCCTAGAAATACTGACTCTTCAATCTTTGAGATTTTAGTGTCATATTAAAAAAGAGTGTTGAAAGAAAAACTGTCTGTTTAAAGCATAATCTATCAGGGAGTTGTGATTTCTGCAGCTGATACCTATTTAACATGGAAAGACCATAACTTTTTTGAACCAATCCTCCAAGTGTCACACAGGGTCTTTCATTCCTTAAAAGCCCTTCAGAAATCATGTACTTAGTTTTATGCCTCATAACCTTTGGCCATTACCCACAAACTCCTGATTATTCCACCCAAATCAAACTACTGTACATTTCCTCCTTGTATTCTAGCTTCAAGTTCTCTAATTCACATAAGAAGTCTCATAAGAAATTCTATTAGACTTCCCTTTTGCAGGAGCCCCCAAGGTTCAACCTGGTCTTTTGCTTGTCCTAACTTCATCTTGTGGAATATTGTGCTTGATAATCCAAAATTTGCATTTTCAGAACCTGTGTCATCTGTTTGCACCAATGCCTCATTCACCACTCATCCAGCATCCTTCATACAGCTATTCTTAAAATGTACATGCCCAGCAATCAATGCGTGTATGGTAAACTGAGAAAGAACCAAAATATTTCAACAATTAAGTAGCTGTGATTCATCCCTATGCTCCATGTGCTGATAAACACAACCAAAGGAGGAAGCAATCAGGTTGAGGAGTCAACCTGTATTTGCAAGTAACAGATACTTTGTAGGGTATCCTACCAAAGACAGAAGACCAGGCTGAAAAGCAACACAGTTTAGATTTGTTTCCACTGGCTTTCTAGGCAGGAAGGAAATCAGGACACTGAATGCATTTCACTTCCTTGGACAGGTTGTAGCGAAGTGGGAGTCAGCCTCATCTCCCAAGTAGCAATCAATAGGACAAGAGAAAACAGTTGTGCCAGGAGAGGTTTAGATTAGATGGTAGGAAAAATTTCTTCACAGAAAGCATTGTCAAACATTGGAACAGGCTGTCCAGGGAACCAGTTGAGTCACCAGCCCTGGAGGTATTTAAAAGATGTGTGGATATGGTTTAGTGGTGGACCTGGCAGTGCTGGGTTAAGGGTTGGATTCCATGTTCTTAGAGGTCTTTTCCAGCAGCTCTGGCTTTGATCCACTGCAACATCTTTACTAGCAGCATTTCCAGAAAATTCCAGATTGTAACACTTGAGGCATCATCTGAATTTAAAGACTTCTGGAACAAGAAGGTTTACCTCAGGTCAAGCACTTTTTTCCTCAATTCCACATGAACTGATTAGATTTGACTACAGAAGGTTACTTAAACAATAACCTTGAAAAACTCGATTTCTCCATGGTTCCCCAGCACACATCTCACCACCTGCACAAGGCCACCTTTTTCCATCAAGAGAATGAGCCCAGCTCAGAAGTTCCACTGCTGAAAGTTGACCAAAAGGCATCCATGCCTATCTCAGGTGGTGGAGGAAAACACTTACAGATGTGGTTCCAATGACAAGTCTGACTGAAGAAAAGTCTGCACAGTCACAAAGAGCCACCACCACCCTCCCCCAAAAGCCTGTGCTCCTGACCCCATTCTTCCTGTCAGGGCTGCACTCACTGAGCCCACCCGCTGAAGGATACAAAAATTTTCCCTTCTGGTTGCTTTACTTTCCAAATAAATCAATTCCCTGAGCTGGTGGACAGCCTTCCATCACACCAGTGCCAGCACCTGGGTGGGGGTAGCAAGGTCCAACTTTCAGCTACAGTGCTGGATTAGCTCAACTTGGGCCAAGATGTGCCCCACCCTACAGAGTTCATTTGCATCTGCCTTCATTATGTGGCAATTAAAAAAGAAGGTGGTTTGGATGTTTCTTGAGAAAAGCTGCACCTGAAAGCCTGTTTCAGCACTTTCTTCAAAAATTGCCTCAGTTTACTTCCTTGTGACAAGTTCAATTCAAGCAACTTTACCCCACAAAAGACCCAATTCAGTACTTTGTATTTCTCAAAAAGGAAATGCAACCTGTAATGGTCCATATTAATATGCTTTTAGTTAACTTAATATATCTGAAATCTTGTTAAAAGGTCTGCTAGGCAACATAAAACATAGATTTTGTCCATACTTCCCCCTTTTTCCCCATCCCATATATCCTCATTAACAGGAGAGCTGCCCTCAATGGGCAGGAACCACACTGGAACACCAATGTCCTGACCAGGATTGGAAGAAAGAGAGAAATTTCAAGGAACAACCATCCCCCAAACTCAGGAAGCAGATTTTCCTTTCTCACATTATCAAATTCACAACAAATCTGCCATCCACTTCAAATACAGACCTTGGAAAACAAAAGGGAACCTCTCAAATCCTTAAGGAGACCAATTCATGACTGACAAGGACCGCTGCGTGTTTTTACGCACCGCGCTTCACTGCAGCTTCTGATTTAGGAAAATTTGAGATGACACCAGCCAATTGACTCATGCAGGATTCGCAGAGCCTGAGTGCATTATGAACATCCCACAGAGAAGCTGTTTCAATTTTGGATAGAATACACAATTAAGCTGAGCAGTTTTTAAAGCACGCCCTTGAATGTCACCTTCAGAAGAGCCACAGGAAGTTAATCATAATGGCATTTATCACTTTTTAGCCTGCTCTTCTAATCCCAGCTGCGTGGTCACACCGAGTTTCCACAGCAGCCTGTACTGCAGAGGTGGCTGCCTGAGCCAGAACCTACACTTAAGGCAGTGTAGTATATATAAATGAAGAGCTCCAACTTTATATAGCTTATAAATTACAGGATCTACATTACACTTGGCTTTGCCTGTCGACGTTAACTTCAAGTTGTGTAATCAAACACCAAAACACCCCCATATATACAAGCAAAACGTGCAAGTGTTACCATTGACAGATCAGAGTAGGCAATTTAAGAGTTAATCCTGGAGCAGCGTCCTCAAATAACCCTACGGTGGCTAGATATTACAGCTGAACATGCTGCCTCTAGTGCTTCCAGCTACTGCTATCAAATGCTCTGCAGCAACTTTCCCTGCTGTAGCCACTATCGCAGCCACTAACACCGAAATGCAATTAAAGCTGGCATTTCCAGCCTCATCCCAGTCCCCTGAGAGCTGCAACCTTTCCTCCTCGCAGCATTGCCGCACCCTGGCAGAGCCAACTGCGGCCCTGGCAAGGGAAGGGCTGTGGAAGTCATCTTGGCACTTTACAAGGGACTCAGGAAAATGTTAACCTTACATATCAGCTGGCTCACAAACCGCTCAATTTTCCTGTTAAATCTCAGGCATCCCCATGTTGCGGACACAGCCGATTGTGTAAACCAAATTACAGCACACGACAGCGGTAATTTCTCCATTCCTCCTCTGTTGACATTTACACGGGCAATTTATCGCCTGCTAAAATTACCACTTCCCCCATCCAATCCCCGGGGATCCCTGCTCGGGGCGGAACGCTGCTGTGCGAGCAGATGCCATCTTTCAGACACGAACAGCAAAGCCTCAGCTCCATTTTACACTGCAAACCTCCTAATATTCAAACAACTAGCCTTTTCAAACTACGTTTTGCCATAACAATTATTTTTACTATTTACAGGTCCATGTTGAAGGTACTGCTTTTTCTGCTCTCCTTGCTTTTCAAGCAAGGTGGAGAGGGGAGAGGCATTTTTTTTTTAGCTTAATACAATCATCTGGAAGCCTTTCCATCCAAATCTAACCCTGACAGATCATTTTGTTCCATCATAGTTTTTTTTTTGATACCTGCATGCCACAGTCAGACCATGACTACTTCTGCCTGCAGCATGGTCTGCTCTACACCTACACACACAAAACAAGTTGATTTATCTATCTGGGAAAGAAAATAGGTAAGTCCCCTATTATTAACTGGATTTTCCCCTCACGGCCATAAACTGCCCAGGAGAACATTTTCAAATGACCAGTCCAAACATGTAAAATGCAGAAAGAGAATTCCTGTTTCTGCAAGTACATCTGTAAAACCAGCAGCACAACTTATACAAACAGCAGAAAAGAAATCAGGCTGAAATAAAGACCTACAACTGAAGCCGTTGATCCAAACAACACCTTCATGGTTATCTTAAATCCATCCGTTCAATATAATACAGAGAATCCCAGTAATAAGGTACAAGATGATCTAAGAAACATTTCCTTTCATACAGGCACTTGTGGTTTGAATTTGCATATATGTTCTATAAACAGAAAGAGAATGAAACTGAGTACAAAGCATTTTTGGTGACTCTACCCTGCTTTTTAGAGTGGCTGTTACTCTGAAAAGATTCAGAAAATCTTAGTCCTGCTTGATTTATTTCCAAGCAAATCCACTATTTCCAATTATATTTGGAATATTAAATTACGACTGAAATACAAGTACGAAGATTCTTTTTAGGAAGGCAGTAACTTTATAAAATTTCATGCCCCATCATGCATAAGACAGATTTTTTCCAGAATCAAATCTCAAGCAGCTGAGATCACTTTGGTCACTTCCCAGCTAACAGTAATGGAAGTCAAGTTCCTCTGCTGTGAAACTCAGATCTTGGGATGAAATCCACCCGATTTCTACTCAGAACCTTGCTGAGACAAGCACACTTACATAATGGAATCTAACTTTCTTAAACCAATATAAGCCTGAGCAAAACCCAACAGAGACATTCTTGCATGATTTTGTCTCACGTCATGCCAAAACCTGCATGCTATATCCACAATAATCGGTCTTCCTCACCAAAAAACAACTCCTGAAGCTCCTGGCAAATGTCTGCATCTCAGAAAGTATGACTGCCTGGGAATTCACGAGGCTTCCACTGTGATCTCTCCCATCAGAAAAGAATAAGAGTTTCACATGTGAAAGGCTTGATGGTGGTGTTGAAAGACAGAGGGAGTGTATTCAAACAAGCAGACTCCTGAATTTTCTATTCTGAGAACTATTTCACCAGAATACCACTTCCAACCTCTAGTTTACCTGACAACAACACTGGGATAAGATTAAAATTTAATGTAAGTAAAATAAACAAAGCCTTAGCACGAATCCAGCACAATTTTCAGACTGCTTCACAAATCCTCATGGACAGCGTGACGACCCTTCCCTGTACACACTTGTAACCTGAGAGATCCACGGTGTAGTTGAGTCATCAGCTGTAGGGAAAAGCTCACTGCTTGAAATTTATCACCAAAACCTGGTTATTTCAGTACCTAACTGAGAGAGACATGGGAAAAAGAGCTCCCCATTTTATGACAGCTTCATCTCAAACACTGTAGTTACAGGGGGAGCACCCAACTCCTCAGAGCAGGTCACCTAAGCATTTAGGCCAACCTATAAAACTGCAAGCATTTTACAACTCACCAGAGTTAGCCTCCCTAATTCCAGAGTCAAGATTAATGTTAATGGCAAAACAATGCCATTTCCTAATTACAAAAGGAAATGTAGAAAGCATTTCCTTCCAGTTCTTCAGATTCTGGAATTATTCTCCACTTTAATGAGCATTACCTCTATACAATGCAGCATTTCCTTCAAAAGAAACATACTTCCTTTTCTACCACCAAAACACTTGTCCTAAAACAAGATTATATCCTTTTTTACCCGGGGCTCAAGTGATATTCTTGCCATCATAATACAAAGTAAAACTTAACCAAAAGTTCCCCTGAAGCCAAACTCATTCCCCATCCTCTTACACTTTAGGAGGTATATTTGAGGAAGTAGAGGACAGCCTGAATCTCACAGGTTAACGTTCCTGCTTTTCTAGCAGCTTTACAAGATAGAAGTAAGACCTGAATGGCCCATTTCTACCGATTGAACTTTTCACTAAGTATTTTCCTAGAAATTTAATGACAATGAAAGGAAAATTCCAGTAAATCAGATTCCTCCCCATCCTTAATTCTACGTTCATACAACTTGTAGCTCTCAGAATAAAATTGGTCTTGTTCTATCAAGCCAAATTCCACACTAGTCCCACTTTAGTTGAAGAAGTTCAGCAGTAGGTCTTAACAGTTAGGTAACTTTTTGGCTATGCTTTGCACGAGTACTATCACCGACATCACCAACCAAACATTATACTACTTCTCTATTTCTCTTCAACTTGTCCTACTCCCTACTAATATCTGATTTTTTTGACTGCTGCTTGTCAATGTCAACAGATGAAGGACCAAAGCTCAACAGTACACCCAGTCCCCATCAGACTTCCAAAGGACAGAATTTTAAGAATTCCTCCTTCCCACTTACATTGCCCATTGCTTTGCTCCCACCAGTGCTCAAAGAAGAAAGAAAACATAACACACAAGACAATAAACAGACTGCAACAAGTGATGTCATACAGACTGTGCAAACTGATCAGTCTACTGCTCACTGTTCCATTAAAGGACTGGACAAATTCATCATCCTTTTAACACTAACCTGGCTGCTACTATGCAAGAAAAAGTTCCCCTTATTTAGCCTTTTTTTTACTACTTAAAAAAGCTTTTTTTAAAGGGTTCTTTATGCAGTGTGCCATGTAAGACAAATTACTGATAGAGTCACTACTTTCAACGTAAAAAACCCTTTTATATCAGAGTAATATCTCTCCATAGCATCTTTTTTTTTTCCCCAACCACACATTATCTTCCACATTGATCTGTGCTTTTAAGTTTGATCGATTAGCACCGGCTGTACTACAGCTTGTTCCCCTCTGCTTCAAGAACCCAAATGCTGAAACATCTGAAACCGTTCTCCATCAGACAGTGAATGCAGGAGAAAGGATCACACCTTTTGTATGGAACAAAGGCCTCTATCAGCTGCTATGGACTCGTGCTGGACGCTTCCAGGAAGTTCGTCCCGGTGGATGAGCCCGTGCTGGATTGTCCCAGCAGCGCCGTGCTGGGGACAGCCCGGAGCCGCCGCGGCCCCTGGGGATCAGCTGCGCTGCTGCTGCTGCCGCACCAACCAACACCGCCACAGGGCAAAACCGGGCCAGGCACGGGCAACAGACCCACCCCAGCCTGGCCTCCCCAGCATTTCAAACTGGCTCTAAACCACACAAGCACCGAGGCTGGAAAAGTGCTCTGAGGTCGACCAGGGACCCAACATCACCGTGTCAACCACGGCACCGAGCGCCACGTCCAGTCTTTGCTTAAATAGCTCCAGGGACTCCACCACCTCCCTGGGCTGCCCATTCCAGTGTCTAATCACTCTTTCTGACAATAAATTCTTTCTGGTGTACAACCTAAACCTCTCCTGGCGCAGCTTACAACCATGTCCTCTTGTCCTGTCGCTGGCTGACCGGGAGCAGAGCTCGATCTCTTGTCCTGTCGCCGGCTGACCGGGAGCAGAGCTCGACCCGCACCCTCCTGTCAGAGACTTGTGGAGGGCCATGACGCCTCTCCTGAGCCTCCCTCTCTCCGGGCTGAGCTCCCCCAGCCGCTCCCCACAGCCCCGCGCTCCAGACCCTTCCCCAGCTCCGCTGCCCTTCTCCGCGCTCGCTCCATACGGAGCGCTGGAGGGAGCCGGACCCCAGCATCTCTAAGCCCTAAGGCGGGGCAGGACCCCTCTCCCCAGCTCCCCCCGATCCCGCCTTTCGAGGCTGCGCTCGGGGCGTGTAGGGGGGTGAAACTTCCTATTAAGGGCACGGCGGCCGCGGGCCCGCAGCTCTGCGGCGCCGCCATGGCGGGGCCCTCCCTCGCTCCCTCCCTCGGGCCGCGGCTGCGCGCTCGGGGCGGCGGGAAGCGCCGCTGCCTCCGCTGCACCTGCCGCCGC